>JASVEL010011307.1:0-89576 GCA_032618575.1 Nicotiana noctiflora | reverse complement strand
TAAGTCTCAATCCCCAGTCACAATCAATCCCGCACCTGCCACGGGGTGCGAGCCACGCCCTACTAGCGTCACAATGTGCTAAGCCGAGGTTTCGAACCCTCAGGCTACCATATACATTAACTACTCACCTCTAGCCGGCCGTGGACTCGTCCGCGATGCCTTTTCCTTTTGAATTTGCTGCCTCATATGTCGAATCTAGTCAAAACCACAATAATAACATAAATATGGGTCAAAGAAACATAACCCAATCAAGATTACTCAAAAAATGCAACAATTCACGAAGTTGGAAAAACCCAAGCCCCGGGCCTACTTCTCGAAAAATTCCAAAAATCATACCAACGGATTCCTCGTCTCTCCACGAGTCCGTGGACATAAAATTTATCGAAATCGGAGTTTGAATGGCCTTTCAAAACCCAAAAATGCGTTTTCATGATTTAGGCCTATTCACAAATTCTACCCAATTTCAGAAATTTTGGTATTGATTCTAGCATAAAATCATGTTTTTGAGTCAAGAAACTTACCTCCAGCGATTACCCGTTGATTTCTCTCTTAAAAATCGCCTCAGAAACTTCTTCCCCTTCCAAAATTGGAAGAAAACTCGACCTGCTCATTATAGGTATATTGTTCATGCGTTTTACTGCTCCCAATGGATTCCTTGTGAAGTTCCAATGAATTTAAGCTTTTGAATCACTCAATTTGACCCTTATAATGAAGGAGATATGTAGGTTTTAAGATTTGCAAATAGTGCAGCTTTTCAATACGCTGTCAGGGGCAGTTTCATCATTAACCTGAAAATCTGGGCAACCTTAGTAAAATGGCCACAAAATCCTCATACGATGTCCAAATTCGATGATTCTTTTTGCTACGGGTTTGTAATTACGATACGGATCTAATTATTCATTCAAAACAGTAATTGGAGCTCATTTGTTCAATAAGATATCATTTATTCTTGGAGAAACGATGTCGAAGCATAAGAAAAACGAGCACAACACAACCCAAACCTATCCGAAACTCACCCGAGCTCCTCGGGACCGCATACGAACATATTAACATGTCACATATGATCATTCAACTTAGTTTCACTCTCAAACAACCAAAACTAACATCAAAACACCAAATTTTCATCGGATTCAAGCCTAAGTTCTTCTAAAACTTCTGAAACTTGCATTTAATCTAAAACCCGACCTAAACACCTCCGAATGACTTGAAATTTTGCACGCATATCCAAATCACCTAACGGAGCTACTGCAACTCTGAAAATTCCATTCCGACCCTCGGATCAAAATCTCACCTACCATCCGAAATTCGCCAAAGTCCAACCTTAGCCAATTCAAGCCTAATTCTACATCGGACTTTCAAATTCAATTCTGGTTGCTCTCCTAAGTCATAAATCATCACCCAAAACTAATCGAATCATCAAAAATCCATTTCGAGTCTTCTAACTTATAAGTCAACATTCGGTTGACTTCTCCAAACTAACCTTCTCATAAAGATACTTATTCTCTCATTTCTATCCGAACTCTATTCGAATTACTTCAAATTTTCCAAACACATATAATGAAACCTATAGAATCATAAAACGGGGAAAACAGGGCAGCAACTCCCGTAATGATAGGTCGGGTCATTACATCCTCCCGAACATTAACAAATGCTTGTCCTCGAGCGTATCGAGAGTTGCCCTAGAAGCCAACCAGTAGCTGAATGATCTTACCAACCATATACCCGGGAGGATCCCTCATCACCCTATCTAGCATAGCACCGATATCACAATACAGCCAAACTTTCACAATTCATTTAATCTATAAACCTAACCATACAACCACGTCGTACTTTTCGAAAATCATACACCAGGTCAGAAATTCACATCTGAACTCAGGGTAAGCCCGAACCGGCTGTAATACCCATACTTGCACCCTTAGGTGAAAACATATGATATACCGCCTAAACCAAACACTTAGAATCATAACTTCTATTCATAGCAGTTGTCCCCAGCAACCAATTACCGGTAGAGAACCTTTTATTAGCTAAAGCCTTATTTCCACACTTTCCTATACTGCTAACGATGAATGAAACACGCTATAAATCATAATCATATCTCAGATCAACCACTCATGAAACCACTCCCCTTAACTGATATCACAACAGATTTACGGGTCAAACCTCGATATTATCTTCCTAACAAGCTGAGATCAAATTTGTCCGTATTCATTAATGAACCCAACGATCACCTCGAATCCAACGCCACTCTGGTGATATGATACCTCGATACAAGTCTAAACCACATCTTGCATAATACACGCACTAGTAAGAAACAATCTGAACACACTCAAATTAGGACAATGACTCAAACGAAAGAGCTGTACCTCAAGCTCATCAATACCATTACAATACAAGGTTGAGACCCCGTCTCACATCATAGAAATAGAATGCCTCAATCAACCTCGAAAGGTCATAATTCCCATAGCCTCGCTATAATGCGCGATCCTATCCCACCACTGTTACACCTGAAACACCTCAAGTCGCTATGCTCGAAACCAATGCAATTCTTTACACCCACGATGAAATGGAGGACACACAACACACAACACACAACCCGATAGACCATAATCATTGCTCCATACACCGAGCGACACTCAGTTACTCTTCCCACTAGACTTTCTCTATGAATTCTCAATAGAACCGCACCACATGTGCCCATAACTAACAAATTACAATGTCTTACAACATCGAAAAACAACTCAGGGTTAACCAAGCTAACTCAAGATAAATGCATAGCCATATCGGCCTGCCAATGAATTCAGTGCCAAGAAGCCCGAAGCCGCTCCTTCCCCTTTTATTACCTCCTGCCGAAGGCACCAAATATTACTAAAATCCACAATATCACCCGGTTACATGCCAGACCATATGAACCTCATCCAAAAAGTCCCTTAATATGGAACGGTATCAATGATAGCAGCCTCTACACTGACATCTAACACAACTGCCCAATTAAGAAAGTACTCCTTCCCAGCTGTCCGCTAGTTCTTTGAAACATAATTCACTCTGCTAAAACATATTCTAACACACTTCACCAATTAACCCGTGGCATTTCTAGCATAGCTCCTAATGCAATAGTTCAAAATCACCAAACACTACGATAACCAGTTTGAATTCCAACATCACATCCAAAATATAACATACCACGCATAAAGATCCACCATTACCACATAGCCTATACATCAAAACTCCATATAACACACAAATCATCATACCTGATCCCAGTTCTACCGCGCGAATACATGCACCCATCAAGTATCCATTCATTCAAAGAGAGATATTCAAAAAATTTCCTACTCATCTGAAACTCTCTTATCCGATCGCTTTGAAGGAATACCTACACATCTTATGCTCTGCATGTAATACACATGCCTTGTGCAAATTCTTACAATACCGATATGACAGATGAGATCCGTATACATTCTTCGCCATCGTCGATACAACAATTCATTAGTTTTATACTCTTGGCAAGGACTATCACCTTATTCTGAACCAAACAATGGTCTTAGCTCTTTACCTTACTTCATATACTCAGATTGCACTGATCTAGAATTCAATGATCTCGTTTAACTCAGTACGAACTTCTTGGGCAATAAGCCACTTCAGATATAAGTAAATGTCTCATATGATGACCCAATGTGCCAATGGGTTACCGATTCGAATGTGGTACTAAAGAAAATGGGCTTTGAAAGGAAATTATCAAATCCTACGCACTAACGCAGACTTTCCTTAGAAAACAGGAAGCAAGACATACCACGATGGCATATAGAGAACTATACTCGATACCACACTGTTGTGGCGTGCAACCCGCTCCAGATAGCATACTCATGGCGGTGTGCCACCCGATCCACACATAACTATCATATAAGAACATGCTCATCGAGCCAAATTTGCTTATTACAACATAATACCGAGTATCGGTCATACGCCTGTTAAGTGCATGATATCATCCATGAGGTATATTTAACATTATAAACTACAAAACTCAAGCACAACTGAGGTGCGATGTACAATTGGAATTTCAAAAGCCAAGATGCTCGTATAACGTAATTCCTACACGGATTCTTAACATATAGCAATTTCTCAAGCCGTTTCACACTCAACCAGTGCAATGCATCACTACGCGAAACATCCGACAAAGAAACATCAACTAACTACTCCTCCACGAGGACCGCGTTACAAAAATGTACACATCTGGCCTGGTATAGGGTTATTATCCACATTAAATCTATCCACCTGCTTCAAGCCGATTCTGGTCACACTGAACTCGTCTAATAACCTTTCAAAAGTCCATCATAACTTCAATTTTCTTCATAGAACACCAGAACAACCATCATAATCGGAGTAATCCTCCCCAGTTCACAACCCAATATGCCACATGCCCTCTAGGCATGAATTCCTCAATTTAACCACACTATCAAAACCTTCATACTTGGTTTACATCTTTAACTAGTCAAGTGACTGCCTGCCACACTTATATAATCTTCTAGTGGAACACACTCCCACAACCTACCACAACAATATATGGGGCGCACCTCTAAATCACTGGTCGCACTAACGTTGAAGAGCGATCAAGAATCATTAACCAGGACACAACACTGCACTCAGGTGATACTGAAGACGGTACTAATTTATCTTAACCATCGAAACTTCCTTCCTGCTCATCCGATCTCTTAACATCTTGTCAAAACTTTTCCTTCACTCGTGCCATTCTCGGCTCAATTTCTGCAATCAGAACTGGTTCGCCAGTATACTTTAAGACAGAACCAACATAGCACATAATTGTGCAATTAGCTACTCAATGCAGTCTCCCCAACTTAGCTCGAAGCCATATATCACAACTCACATTACTTATAACGTGTATGCTTCATTGCTGTCGTAATACCATAATGAGATTAAACTTGCTCTTTCATAAGCTTGTGGAAACACAAATCATCAAAAATTTTAACCCTTCTGCCCTTTTCTTGCATTCACCCACATAACAGTTAAGCCTATTCTCTAGGTGTCCAAATTTTACTAAGTCCCAAATTTTTCAAAAATTTTAGTAGAGTTTCCTTTGTAATTGGGCCTATCCACCTGCCAAAGAATCACCAAAACCATCCTAACAGAACGGATACAACTTAACAAAACATCACAATGTATATCAACAACATTAATCTCAAAACTACCAGTTTTACATAATAAAAATTGATACAGGGACATGCGTTGCACTTATTTGAATCATAACACATATAAAATACCGCCAATTTATTTTTCTGAGTCTCAACTCATACCGCCACACGTATTTGCACTTAACTTTCCAACTAGGAGATACGACAATATTCTTCATGCGCCTGCAACTTGGTGTTACACAACAGATTGCAATAGGAAAGAATCGCTTAACATTTCATCTATTATCCCACAAACTTCTCCGTCACTACCAAGATCACATAGATACACCTCACAGCGCTAAATTACTCATCACATGGATATCTAACCACCATTCCCGCTAATAAGGACATTACCAACCACATAAGTTAAAAGTACCTGCTCGCATAATCAGCACTTCGGTGCTCAAGCCGTAGGCGAAGATTCAGCCTTAAGTCCTCCAGATTGGCCAAACATGAACTCACGGAGATTACATCTCGCTTATCGATCGGGGAATCTCCAGCCATCGATGCAGATGTATTACTGAATGCTCGCATGCGCATAGAGACGTGTGGAAGGAATTTCAAGAGTTATTTCTCAAGCTAAATCAAATACGCACGATAAGAATTCCAAGAAAGTGAAGTGGTTCCTAAATGTTTTGTAGCCTCCCGAGGATAGATACGGACGTCTACCTACCGATCCGCGAGAGCCTACTAAACCGGCTCATGACTCACGAGGCCTAGTAAACTAGGCTCTGATACCAACTTGTCAAGACCCAAATTCGATCGTGATGGCGCCCAACCCTAAAGCTAGGCAAGCCAGACCAACAATTATTTCCAATTAGAAAACCAGTCCCAGAAGGACCAACTCAAGAAGAATATATGAGTCAATAGATACTCCAATAATAATAGTATGAATAAATACTGAGAAGTGCGAATAACGAAATAACACTCCCAAAAGATCTGGGGTCACGAGTCTAAAGCCTCTAAACAAAACTGAATAGTCATAGAAATACTGAATGAAATACTCAAGTATGAAACATATAGTAATAACTGAATAGAAATTGAAGCTAGGTTCTGCGAACGCCGGCAGCTACCTCAGCAACTCGAAATAACTCTGATATAAGCTGGAGTGCTCGTCTAACCCTCATGTGTACCTGAATATGCACACAAAGGTGCGGGGAGTAGGGATGAGTACTAAGTACTCGGTGAGTAAAAAGTATATAATAATAGCTGAAAGCAGAAAATCCACAGAATACCACAAAGCAAAGCTAAACTACAGTCCAGTACCTACAACTAGCATAGATAATTCACAGATAAGATGCAATGCAATGCACATGACCGCTATGGCGTGTAGCCGATCCGTTTAACATCGACGACACTTACTAGGGGTGTATACAGACTCCAGATGGGCTCCTTCAGCCCAAGCACAATATTCATATCATCTGCTGCAGTGTGCAGCCCGATCCATCCTCAGTCCACAACATGCAGCCCGATCCATCCTCAGTCCACAACATGCATATGAGTCACACAACAGTTCAAATTATTTATCTCCAGGTTCCAGTTCATTAATAATGAAAATACTTAAATTTTTTATTTAATTTCCAAGAACAGGTGACTTAGCATTTCAACATGGTGATTTCAATCCAGGATTGAGATTAGTGATTAAGCAAATAGAGCTATCACATATATAACCATTCCCTAGGGATACTACAGGTCAGCAAAAGGCCCCAAACACGGCTTACAACCCACAAATATATCAACACAGTGTGTGTTTCAACCACATATACCATGTTCTTCATATTCGGGATGGACTAAGTCTCAATCCCCAGTCACAATTAATCTGGTACCTGCCACGCGAGTCACGCCCTACTAGCATCACAATGTTCTGAGCCAGGGTTATTAACCCTCAGGCTACCATATACATTAACTACTCACCTCTAGCCGGCCGTGGACTCGTCCGTGCTGCCTTTTCCCTTTAAATTTGCTGCCTCATGCGTCGAATCTAGTCAAAACCACAATAATAACATAAATATGGGTCAAAGAAACATAACCCAATCAAAATTACTCGAAAAATGCAACAATGCACGAAGTTGGAAAAACCCGAGCCTCGGGCCCACTTCTCTAAAAATTCCAAAAATCATACCAACGTATTCATCATCTCTCCACGAGTTCGTGCATATAAAATTTATCAAAATCAGAGTTCGAATGGCCTTTCACAACCCAAAAATTCGTTTTCATGATTTAGGCCTAGTTCTTCACAAATTCTACCCAATTTCAGGAATTTTGGTGTTGATTCTAGCGTAAAATCATGTTTTTTGGTCACGAAACTTACCTCCAGCGATTACCCGTTGATTTCTCTCTTAAAAATCGCCTGAGAAACTTTTTTCCTTTCCAAAATTGGAAGAAAACTCGACCTGCTCATTATAGGTATACTGTTCACGCGTTTTACTCCTCCCAATGGATTCCTTGTGAAATTCTAATGAATCACTCAATTTGACCTTATAATGAAGGAGATATGTAGAGGCTCCTTGTCCTCATCGATATGGTGGAACAACTGAGGAGCCAAGGTTTCTATGGTAGAAGAAGGAACAGATTTAGAAATAGCTGCGGTTGAACAAGGGACTGAGTCACGATATAAGAAGACATAGTCGAAAATGGGCGAAAACCGAGGACGTAGTGGCTTTCCTATTTCAGCATGCAGGTGCGGGAGCTTTTGGCCTCCTCGAAGAACCCCTGGCCAAATCTAGGAAAAGCACAGGTAAAGGGGAAGGTTGGTCTCGTCCAAACTCACACCAATATTATAGCTAGTGAGGTGGTCGAAGCAATAATAAATCCCAATACATGTCGGGGTTGATTCCTTAGGGAGTTTGATATGGGATTAGGTATATAACTAGAGAAAATTTATGATGTTCCATAGATTGCACTTCCACATATTCTTTGGTTGTTTCTATTTCTACTTTTAGCTAATGATTGCAAAAAATAAAGTAGAAGACATAGTTTTTGGTTTTGGTTTCTTTTCAAATGATAAAGGATCTATGGTTGTGACTTCTACCTAGGTGGCTACCTAACAGGTTGTAAACTATAGGGTAAGTTTGATTGACCGGGTTTTTAACATAGCAATCACACGGAATTGCTCACACCATACATGTAGTTTAAGTGATTTGTTCAACTTGGCCTTCTCAAGCCCAAATGGGTATTGCACAAATCAAGTGATATATGCTCAAGTCGGTCTTACTATCTTTAGATTTGACCATTTAATTGGGTCTATCAATTTCTTGAGTTCACCCCAACTCATTGTTAGCCAAGTTCTCCTAAACCTAGTCTCTCTTTCTCAAGCAAACACTATGTCATATAGGCTTGAATCAATATTTGCAACCGTTAATTCTAGGATTTAAGCTTAAATAATGCTAAATATCACTAATCCAAGAACAAACAATCCCTAAAATTAAATACTCATTAAGTACCCACACTAGGGTTGAGCTACAACTCTAGCTAAAAATTTAGCTACTCATGAAAAATGAAGATGTAAAAGAATAAATTCAGAGAGAATACATAATAATTGATTAAACAAAGAAAATATAATGTTTACAAGTCAATCTAGTACAAAATTACTCGAAGAAGGAAATAAAACGGCTCAGGTGAACCTCTCCAAACTAAACATAACCTAAAAATGACAAAAAATTCTATTTATACTATGCTGAAAATATTTAACAAAAATGCCCCTTACGAAGGTTGTGCGGCCACATAATTCTGGTGCGGTCCGCACAATGGGCTTCTGCGGTAGCACAAATTGTTCGGTCTACAGCCTTCAGAATTTAGGCTTGGAACTTCAGGCTTCTGTGGTTTGCATAAAAGTGAATGCGGCCTCACTAAGGATTATGTGATCGCACAAAAGTAATGCGGTCTGCACTCCTTTACTTTCTAGCTCTCTGAATCTTCAATCATGCGGACCGCATAATAATGGATGCCGCTGTACTTGATCTCCAGCTTCCATACAATTTTAGTGCGGTCCACACTCTTTAAGCTGGCCAAAACACTATCTCTGAATCCCCTTTCTACGGCCGCACTAGAATTGTGCGGTCCGCACTGCTAGCCTTTTTGCTCTGTTTTGGTTCTTGTTCACTTTTGGCTCCTTTATAAGTTGATTTTGACTTCTTTGGCTCATTTCCTAATATTATTGCAAGTAATCACATTTCGTTAGTTTTTGGGAATACCTTTAAGCATTTTGAGCTAAAGCACAAGTAAAAGATAGCAACTAAGCGGTCAAAATCCCTATTTATCAGTTCTCCCAAACTTAAGATTTTGGTTGTCATATAGAAAATAAGGCAAATTCCACCTTCACTAGAAAATAGGATATTTCAGCAAGCCTAAGGTGAATCAATTACACATCAATGGGGACCAATAATTACCCACAACACATATGAATTATAAACAACAACATAATATGACTTTTTGAGCACCATAGTTCTAGTATAACACTAGAGCATCAAGAGTTGACTCTATTCATCAAGAAAGCTCGCTCTTTCATATAGATCATTCTGGATCCCAAACTCCTCCTCCTTTACTCTCTATTTGCAAATCTCACTTTAGAATGTAACATCGAAACAATAATTTTTGAAAAGTTCGCTCATCTCTCTGAAAAGAACAACACAGGTCTGGTTTTAAGTAATATAAGCTTTCCTCTTGTGTAAATCGCCACTAATGTAAGCTCACTAAACCTAAAATCATGTAGGGATTTTACGGGATATAATGAAGGCTTTTGGATCAAGGTTATACTTGTTAAAATAGAATGGTTTCATCTTTCCTTAAGCACTCCATTTTCTCTTTTCAACTCATACTTTCTCGATTCTTTGAGTCATTTTCTTTTTCCTCGGGGGAAGTAGAGAGACGTAACGTCACTCTTTCTTGAGCATGACATTCATTTCTCTCATTTTCTTTTTACATCAGCCTTTCCTCCTTATTTTCTTTTGGATTCCCTTCAACTCTTCACTTTATTCACTTTCCTTTTGTTCTTTTTTTCTTTTCTTTGTCTCCATTTTTCTTTATTTCTTTTTCTTCTTTGTACCTTTCATCACTTTCAAACTTCTCTTCTCTCCCCCAAACTTATATTTTTCTGATCGTTTCTCAATAATTCTAAGAAAATATCGGGTGCCAAGAGAGAGTCATTACAAAATGGATGAAGGCTTGTAATGTGGTTATTGAAAGAAAAAGTGCTTTGGCTCAAAGGGGCTGACTCGGGATATCATATTAGTAGGCTATGGAAGATTTCAACTTTCAATTTTGATCAAGAAGAGCATACAATCATTTCTCAAGCCAAGCTTCACTTAGAATGTCGCATAGAGAACATTCTGGGCAAGTTCTAGCCCATTAGCATGGGTACTTGGACTTGTAACTAAACATCTCACCTCTCACACTTCTTGATTGATAAAAAGAACAAAGTCATGGGCCCAAAATAACCCTAAATAAGATTTATATTCACAAATGGCTCGATTTGAACCATTCATTGACTGCTTAAGTCAACACATGAGTTGAAAGAGTCACAACTAAAGCTATTTTCTGCCAACAACTTATTTTTAACCATACGTTCACAGATAATATATTGGTACAATGTGAAGCATTCTTGAGACCCCTTTTATTTATTACTACTATATTTATCAAAACATAAAAGAGAATGGACTCAATCCCTTAAGAAGGTTATCATATCATCCATCGTTGGGAAGATCCGCCTAGTACACACATAATCCACCTTTGGAAAGAACCCTGGCATTAAGAAAAACAAAGGCTTATTGTTCACTCAAAATGTAAAAATAAGCTAGCAAATTAAAAAGAATCTACTAAAGTAAATAAGAAGTTATACTAATAAAGAAAAGCAAACTAAAGACGCTATGAAATATGTTATAGAAAGCGAGATAAATGAATATACAAACTGAAGTTAAATGAATATATGTATAATGGAGAAGAATATATACATAAGGAAAATTAATATTTACATCAAATGGAGAGAATATATACATATGAAAGAAAAATAAAGATGAAAGAAAAATAGTATCAGAGTTATTAAAACCCAAATGTCAAATAGTCAAAATAGACCATCCCCCAAATGGAAATAAGCATTGTCCCCAATTCTTAACAACAATAAGAATATGGAAAGGGTTAAGAATTAAAAGAATTCCTTATGTGGTCTCAGTCTGCATAGAATCATCACCATTCTCAGCCTCATGTTGTATCTCATCGTCACCTGGCTGTGGGACAAGTGAGTTACCGAGCATCTGGATCATCTCCTCAGCGGTGTGGGAAGTGGGAACTGGCTCCTCAGTCTAGCCGGTTCGAACGGTTATTTTAGAGGTGGAGAATGTGACGACCCAAAGGGTCATCACTTATTTTATTAATCATTTCGAGCTTCTGAGGCCTTGAAAACCTCATTCTATATTGCCTCGATTTACGTGCACGATCCGGGCATGTGGCCGGAAAGTTTTTGTGATAGAAAATATGAATTCTATGAGAAATTTGGATAAAAAAATGATATTAATATTGCTATGGTTGACTTCGGTCAACATTTTTGGTAAACGGATCCGGACCCGAGATTGGATGATCCCGAAAGGTCCGTAGGAAAATATGGGACTTGGACATGCGTCCGGAGTTGAATTCTGAGGCCTAGTGCCCAAGTTATGAATTTTTCTATGAAATTGTTTTTGATGTAATTGTTAAAGGAAATGAATTAATTGACCTTGGTATCGGGCTCGTATTTTGGTTCCGACGCCCGGTACAAGTCTTAAATATTATATATGTGCTTTCTGCAAAGTTTGGTGACATTCGGATGTCGTTTGATATGTTTTGGACCTTGAGTTCCAAGTTTGGAAGTTTTGAAAACCAAAAGTATGAAAATCTTGAACTTGAGGCTTGATTTGATGAAAACGATGTGATATTGGCGATGTGATCGCACGAATAAGTTCGTATGATGTTTTTAAGTCAGTGTGCGTATTTGGTTTGGAGCCCCGATGTCACGACCCCAAATCCGGTCGTGATGGCGCCCAGCACATTGCTAAGCCAGCCTGACCAATCAATATAAACAACGGAGCTAGACGCTCTCTTTTAGCCCATTTAAGCATATTAAATCACGAAGCAATAGCGATACAAATAACGAAAACGGGGAACCAAGTCCCATAATACATCAACTCCCATAGACCAAGGGTCAAGAGTCATGAGCCTCTAAAGAACATGAGTGTATAAAGGTTTACAAAATACCAAGTGCGGAAAGAAATGTCAATACAAAATCAAAAGACGGTAGGAAGGAATATCGGGTCCTGCGGGCTCTGCAGCTACCTCGAATATCCACAAACGTCGCCTCGCACAGCTACTGGATCACTGCTGAGAGGTACCTGGATCTGCACACAAGGTGCAGGGAGTAAAATGAGTACTGCCAGACTCAGTGGTAATAAACAAGGGTAAGACAGCGCAGATAAGAAATCCGCAATAAAGCACTATGTAAAGCTATAATCGGCTACCCTGTCATAGAATCAATATTCTCTGTACCTGTACCAACAATTACCAATAAATAGCATAACAGCTAGCAGATGTAGCTAAATGCAATGCAATGCATGATATGACCGCTACGGCGTGTAGCCGACTCCAATTTTGGGTACCCGTGCTCATTGTGGGGGTTCGGACTCCGGAGGGGCTCCTACGGCCAAGCACATCTCATAGAGATATCCTGCGGGCGTGCGGTCCGATCCAACATATATCTCGTCTGCGGCGTGCGGCCCGATCCACTACTAGTCGGCTAATATGCGGATACGAGCCTCACGAGCTCAAAAGTAGTTTTTGAAAACTCTTTTATCATTTTTCGATTGGAAAACAAGTAATATCAAGTTCCGGAGATTGGAATTAGCATAATAACAAAAATAGGCTGCGGACTAGTAGTAAACTAGCATGTCTATGTGATAAGACAATGATAACGATCCTCGCGGGATCCAATAACGGCTCACGGCCCACATGTATACTCAACCGCCCAAGAAGGGGTTCCTCGGCTCAAGAGTGGCCATTATCACAATATATATATACATATATGCAACCATCCGAGAAGGAGGTTCGACGGCTCTAGAATAGCCAATAATACAGATATCAACAGGTTGGACTAATATGTAGTCTCCAGTTCATGATCGACCCCGCACTCTCAAGAGTGTGCGTGTCTCGCCGCTATACAGCGTTACAAAGTGGTATACCGGGGTTTCGAACCCGCTGGTCATCACCCACATCTATTACTCACCTCAATACAGCGCGACGACTATTCCGCAATGCCCTTGCCACGAGAATCAAGCTCCGTACGCGTAGAATCTGATCAAATACAGTAAAAATACAACAATTTAGGCCAATGGGACGACACCCAATCAATACAACTCAATTTACATCAAAATTCCCAAAGTTGTCAAAACCCGAGCCCCGGGCCCACATTCCGAAAATTTACGAAATTCACATTTCCGGAACCCTCGTCTCAATACGAGTCTAAGCATATCAATTTTACCAAAATCGGACTCCATTTGCCCGTTCAAAACCTTGATTTTCTAAAGTCCAAGACTAGGGCTAAATCCTCCATAATTACCCCAAATTCCTCCATTTTCATGATATAATTGCATGATATTATCAATACTAATCATAATATGAGTTCATAGTTGATTACCTGATGATTTCCCTTGATTTCCTCCTCAAAATCGCCCAAAATCGCCCTTAAGCCGAGACCCCCAAATGTTAAAATGTTTCGGAAATTTTTCTAACTTCTGATACACTTACTTACGGCGATTTTCGCTTCGCGGAACATTTTCCGCTTCTATGCTTCCGCTTCTGCGAGCAAAGGGCCGCTTAAGCGGGCCCGCTTCTGCGAAGGAACTTCCGCTTCTGCGGAAACATACGCCTCTGCGCACCATTGACCGCTTCTGCGGTCTCGCCCAAGCGGTCGAGTGTCCGCTTCTGCGGTCTCGCCCAAGCGGTCGAGTGTCCGCTTCTGCGGACCATGCCCATTTTCTCCCCGTCCGCTTCTGCGATCACTGGCTCGCACCAGCGACCTCGCTTCAGCGGAATGGCTTCCGCTTCTGCGTAACCAGCCGCTTCTGCGCATCTCGTCCGCTTCTGCGGACACGCTCCTACGTCCAAAATTCCGCAGGAGCGGAAACAACAGAAGCAGGATCCCAACCTGCAATTTTTCCACAATTTTCTCCCGTTTAACCATCCGAAAACACCCCGAGGCCCCGGGACCTCATCCAAACATACCAACACATCTTAATACCTTATTCGAACTTGCTCCAATCCTCAAAACACGTCTAACAACATCAAAGCTCATAATTCGCATCGAATTCAAGCCTAAATTCCTTAAAACATTCCAAATTGCACATTCAATCAAAACCCGACCAAACGACGTCCGAATGACCTGAAATTTTGCAGGCACATCCAAAATCACCTAACGAAGCTACTGCAACTGTCGGAATTCCATTCCGACTCCCGGATCAAAATATCACCTACCGTTCGGATTTCGCCAAAATTCAACCTTAGCCAATTCAAGCCTATTTCTACACCGGGCCTCCGAATTCAATTCCGATCGCTCCCCTAAGTCACAAATCACCTCCCGGAACTATCCGAATCATCGGAATCCGATTCCGAGCACTCTAACTCAATAGTCAACTCTTGGTTGACTTTTCATATTCAAGCTTTCTTCAAACATGCTATTTGTTTCATTTTCAATCCAAATCACTCCTAACTCACCCGATATACTCTAATACTGTTTTAAAAGCATAATATATGTAAATGCAAGGTAACGGGGTGGTAATTCCCGTAACGACGGGCCGGGTCGTTACATTCTCCCCAACTTAAACAAACGCTCGTCCGCGAGCGGGTTAAGAAACATACACGGAGTATCAAAAAAGTGTGGATATCTGCTTCGCATCTCCTGCTCGGTCTCCCAAGTTGCTTCCTCCATGGGACGACCTCTCCACTGCACTTTCACTGAAGCTATATCCTTAGATCTCAGCTTACGAACCTGTCGACCCAAAATGGCTACTGGTTCCACATCATAAGTCAAATCCTCATCTAGCTGTATCGTGCTGAAGTCTAACACATGAGACGGGTCTCCAACATACTTCCGGAGCATAGATACATGGAACACCGGGTGAACTCCCGACAAACCGGGTGGCAAAGCAAGCATATAAGCCACCTCCCCAACTTTCCTAAGCACCTCAAAAGGTCCAATAAACCTTGGGCTCAACTTCCCTTTCTTTCCAAACCTCATAACACCCTTCATAGGCGGAACTTTCAGCAACACCTTCTCACCTACTGAATGAGACACATCTCGGACCTTCCGGTCTGCATAACTCTTCTGACGCGACTGAGCTGTGCGAAGTCTCTCCTGAATCACCTTCACCTTATCTAAGGCATCTTGGACCAACTCTGTCCCTAACAACCTAGCCTCGCCGGGCTCGAACCAACCAACTGGAGACCTACACCGCCTCCCATATAAAGCTTCATACGGTGCCATCTGAATGCTGGACTGATAGCTATTATTATAAGCAAACTCCACCAAAGGCAAATAATCAGCCCATGAACCACCAAAATCAATGACACAAGCACGCAACATGTCCTCCAATATCTGAATAGTACGCTCAGACTGCCCATCCGTCTGTGGATGAAATGCTGTGCTCAACTCTACTTGTGATCCCAACTCTCGCTGAAATGTCCTCCAGAACTGAGATGTGAACTGGGTACCTCTGTCTGATATAATGGAAATAGGAACTCCATGCAATCTCACTATCTCACGGATGAATATCTCTGCCAACCGCTCCGAGGTATAGGTAGTACACACTGGGATGAAGTGAGCTGACTTAGTCAACCTATCCACAATCACCCAAACCGAATCAAACTTCCTCGCTGTCCGAGGGAGTCCACTAACAAAGTCCATAGTTATTCTTTCCCACTTCCACTCCGGAATATCAATACGTTGGAATACACCACCGGGTCTCTGATGCTCATACTTGACCTGCTGACAGTTTAGACACCGAGCCACATGGCTCACAATATCTTTCTTCATCTTTCTCCACCAGTAATGCTGCTTCAAATCCTGGTACATCTTCGCGGCTCCTGGATGAATAGAATACCGCGAGCTATGGGCTTCCTCCAATATCAATTCACGAAGGCCGTCAACATTGGGCACGCATATCCGGCCCTGCATCCGCAACACACCATCACTATCAATAGTGACATCCCTAACATCATCATGCTGAACTCTGTCCTTAAGGACAAGCAAGTGTGGATCATCATACTGGCGCTCTCGAATACGATCATATAAAGAAGAACGAGCTACTACATAAGCCATCACCCGATTGGGCTCAGAAATATCCAGCCTTACCATCCGATTAGCTAACGCCTGAACATCAACTGCTAGGGGTCTCTCCCCAACTGGAATATACGCCAAACTGCCCATACTAATAGCCTTCCGGCTCAATGCATCAGCCACTACATTGGCTTTCCCAGGATGATACAAGATAGTAATATCATAGTCTTTAAGCAACTCAAGCCATCTCCACTGCCTCAAATTTAGATCTTTCTGCTTAAACAAATGCTGAAGGCTACGGTGGTCTGTATATACATCACAAGATACACCATACAGGTAATGCCTCCAAATCTTCAAAGCATGAACTATGGCTGCTAGCTCCAAATCATGAACAGGGTAGTTCTTCTCGTGGGGCTTCAACCGACGAGAAGCATAAGCAATGACCCTACCCTCCTGCATCAACACACAACCAATGCCCACTCCTGAGGCATCACAATATACAGTATAAGAATTTGACGTTGTCGGTAGAATCAAGACTGGTGCTGTGGTCAGTGCTGTCTTGAGCTTCCGAAAGCTCTCCTCGCACTCCTCGGACCATAAGAAAGGAACACCCTTCCGAGTCAATCTAGTCAAGGGTGAAGCAATAGAAGAGAATCCCTGAAAGAATCGGCGATAATACCTCGCCAATCCTAGAAAGCTACAGATCTCAGTAATTGAGGTCGGTCTGGGCCAACTCTGCACTGCCTCTACCTTCTCGGATCTACCTGAATACCATCACGGGACACCACGTGTCCTAAGAATGCCACGGACTCAAGCCAGAACTCACATTTGGAGAACTTGGCATATAACTTCTCCTCTCTCAATCTCTGCAACACAATACTCAAGTGCCGAGCATGCTCCTCCTGACTACGGGAGTAGACTAGAATGTCATCAATGAACACAATCACAAATGAATCCAAATAAGGTCTGAACACACTGTTCATCAGATGCATAAATGCTGCTGGGGCGTTGGTCAGCCAAACGACATCACAAGGAACTCATAATGACCATATCGGGTCCTGAATGCAGTCTTCATAATATCTGAGTCCCTGATCTTCAGCTGATGATAGCCCGAACGAAGATCAATCTTCGAGAACACCCTAGCTCCCTGGAGCTGATCAAACAAATCATCAATACGAGGCAGAGGATACTTATTCTTCACTGTTGCTTTGTTTAGCTGCCTATAGTCAATACACATCCTCATAGATCCGTCCTTCTTCTTAACAAACAGGACTGGTGCACCCCACGGCGACACACTCGGCCGAATAAACCCCTTATCTAGGAGTTCCTGGAGCTGCTCCTTCAATTCCTTCAACTCGGCTGGTGCCATCCGATACGGAGGAATAGAAATGGGCTGAGTGCCCGGCACCAAGTCAATGCCAAAATCAATATCCCTGTCCGGCGGCATGCCCGGCAGGTCTGAGGGGAATACATCTGGGAAATCCCTCACAACAGGTACAGAATCAATGCTAGGAGATTCGGCTCCCACATCTCTCACAAAAGCTAAGTACGATAAACACCCTTTTTCAACCATCTTCTGAGCCTTTAAGAACGAAATAACACGGCTAGGGACGAAATTAGTCGAACCCCGCCACTCAATCTGAGAAATACCAGGAATGGCCAACGTAACTGTCTTAGCATGACAGTCCAATATAGCATGGTACGGAGACAACCAGTCCATACCCAATATAACATCAAAGTCCACCATACCCAACAATAACAAATCGGCCTGGGTCTCCAGACCCCCAATAGATATAACACAGGATCTATAGACATGATCCACAACAATCGTATCACCCACGGGGGTGGATACATGAACAGGTAAATCAAGACTACCACGAGTCGCACCCAAATGATGTGCAAAATAAGAGGACACGTAAGAATATGTGGACCCTGGATCAAATAGAACGAGGCATCTCTGTGACAGACAGAAATGATACCTGTAATCACTGCATCGGAGGCAACTGCATCACGCCTGTCGGGAAGTGCATAGAACCGTGCCTGGCCTCCACCAGATCTCTCCTCGCCCCTGGGGCGACCACGAGAAGACTGACCTCCACCTCTACTAGGCTGAGATGGTGCTGAAGAGGAGGGCTGATCCCTCTGCTGAGTCCTGCCCCTACGTAGACGAGGGCAATGTCTCCTCATATGGCCAAACTCACCACACTCATAACATGCACCTGGTGCTGGAGAAGTAGGTGCTGCACTCTGGGCTGGGAGGGCACCAAGCGATGACTGACCCTGCTGAAATCCCTGTCGACCACGACCGTAAGAACCTCCGCTCTGCTCTGGGCGGCCCGAATGAGAAGGTCTAGATGAGCGACCTCTGCTCTGCTGGGAATGCCCTCTAGATGGAGCACCACTGAAACTACCAGAACCACGAGGCCTCTTGGCCTCCCGCTCCTCTCTCTCTCGGCGACGATCCGCCTCGATGGAGCGTGCCATATCAGCTACCTGCTCAAACGATGATGATAGAACTCGCTCGCTGGTCATAAGAATACGGATAGAGTAGTTGAGGCCATCAATGAACCTCTCGATCCTCTCCCTCTCAGTGGGGATCATCCATGTGGCATGCCTAGCCAACTGAGTGAATCTAAGCTCATACTGGGTCACAGACATGTCGCCCTGAATCAACCACTCGAACTGGCGACGTAGCTCCTCGCGACGAGATTGAGGTACATATTTCTCTAGAAAGAGAGTAGAGAACTGCTGCCATGTGAGAGGTGTTGCTCTTGCAAGCCTACGCCTCTCAAACTCCTCCCACCAATCAAATGCGGGACCGGTGAACTGAAATGTAGTAAATGAAACTCCGCTGGACTCAAGAATACCAGCCGTACGCAGCATCTTCTGACACTTATCCAAGAAACCCTGGGCATCCTCGCCCTCAACGCCACTGCAATGGGGTGGCTGAAGTCTACCAAACCTCTCAAGATGACACTGCTCGTCGTCGGGCATAACCTGAACCATATGCTCTAGAGCTGGAGCTGGAGCTGGTGCAGCTGGAGGAATAATGGGTGCAACCACCTGAGCGGGGACCGCCTCTGGCGTCTGAAGTCCCTGAACAACCTGCCCAGGTGTGCAAGCTGCAGGGGTCTGCTGACCACCCCCTGTCTGAGATGTCGCCGCAGTGGCGGTAGTTGAAACTACCTGAGCCAAACCGGAACACACCGATAATATATGAGCAAGAGTCTCCTGAAGACCAGGAATAGCAATAGATACAGTCTGTCCCTGAATTGGGGCTGCTGGAGCATCAACCACTAGGGGCTGCTCCTGAACTGGTACAACGGGCGGGTCAGCTGGCACTGCCTCAGCTGCCCTACCTCTACCACTAGCACGACCGCGCCCACGGCCTCTAGCGGGTGGCAATGGAGGTCGTCCACCTCGTCCCGATGCTCGCGTTCTCGCCATCTGCGAGAGAATAGAATATAGAAGTTCAGTTCTCAGAACAACAAGATCGCACGACAGAGTTCAAGAAAAGTGAAGTTTTCCTAAAGGTTCGCGGCCTCCCGAGGATAAGTACAGGCGTCCCCGTACCGATCCACAAGACTCTACTAACCGGCTCAAGACTCATGGGGCCTAGTAAACCTAGGCTTTGATACCAACTTGTCACGACCCCAAATCCGGTCGTGATGGCGCCCAGCACATTGCTAAGCCAGCCTGACCAATCAATATAAACAACGGAGCTAGACGCTCTCTTTTAGCCCATTTAAGCATATTAAATCACGAAGCAATAGCGATACAAATAACGAAAACGGGGAACCAAGTCCCATAATACATCAACTCCCATAGACCAAGGGTCAAGAGTCATGAGCCTCTACTGAACATGAGTGTATAAAGGTTTACAAAATACCAAGTGCGGAAAGAAATGTCAATACAAAATCAAAAGACGGTAGGAAGGAATATCGGGTCCTGCGGACTCTGCAGCTACCTCGAATATCCACAAACGTCGCCTCGCACGACTACTGGATCACTGTTGAGAGGTACCTGGATTTGCACACAAGGTGCAGGGAGTAAAATGAGTACTGCCAGACTCAGTGGTAATAAACAAGGGTAAGACAGAGCGCAGATAAGAAATCCGCAATAAAGCACTATGTAAAGCTATAATCGGCTACCCTGTCATAGAATCAATATTCATTGTACATGTACCAACAAAAATACCAATAAATAGCATAACAGCTAGTAGATGTAGCTAAATGCAATGCAATGCATGATATGACCGCTACGGCGCGTAGCCCAACTCCAATTTTGGGTACCCGTGCTCACTGTGGGGGTTCAGACTCCGGAGGGGCTCCTACAGCCCAAGCACATCTCATAGAGATATTCCTGCGGCGTGCAGTCCGATCCAACATATATCTCGCTGCGGCGTGCAGCCCGATCCACTACTAGTCAGCTAATATGCAGATACAGCCTCGCAGGCTCAAAAGTAGTTTTTGAAAACTCTTTTATCATTTTTCGGTTGGAAAACAGTAATATCAAGTTCCAGAGATTGGAATTAGCATAATAACAAAAATAGCTGCGGACTAGTAGTAAACTAGCATGTCTATGTAATAAGACAATGATAACGATCCTCGCGGGATCCAATAACTGGCTCACGGCCCACATGTATAATCAACCGCCCAAGAAGGGGGTTCCTCGGCTCGAGAGTGGCCATTATCACAATATATATATACATATATGCAACCATCCGAGAAGGAGGTTCGACGGCTCTAGAATAGCCAATAATACGGTATCAACAGGTTGGACTAATATGTAGTCTCCAGTTCATGATCGACCCCGCACTCTCAAGAGTGTGCGTGTCTCGCCGCTATACAGCGTCACAAAGTGGTATACCGGGGTTTCGAACCCGCTGGTCATCACCCACATCTATTACTCACCTCAATACAGCGCGACGACTATTCCGCAATGCCATTGCCACGAGAATCAAGCTCCGCACGCGTAGAATCTGATCAAATACAATAAAAATACAACAAATTAGGCCAATGGGACGACACCCAATCAATACAACTCAATTTACATCAAAATTCCCAAAGTTGTCAAAACCCGAGCCCCGGGCCCACATTTCGAAAATTTACGAAATTCACATTTCCGGAACCCTCGTCTCAATACGAGTCTAAGCATATCAATTTTACCAAAATCGGACTCCATTTGCCCGTTCAAAACCTTGATTTTCTAAAGTCCAAGACTAGGGCTAAATCCTCCATAATTACCCCAAATTCCTCCATTTTCATGATATAATTGCATGATATTATCAATACTAATCATAATATGAGTTCATAGTTGATTACCTAATGATTTCCCTTGATTTCCTCCTCAAAATCGCCCAAAATCGCCCTTAAGCCGAGACCCCCAAATGTTAAAATGTTTCTGAAATTTTTCTAACTTCTGATACACTTACTTACAGCGATTTTCGCTTCTGCGGAACATTTTCCGCTTCTATGCTTCCGTATCCGCGACCAAAGGGTCGCTTATGCGGTTCCAGGCCTAGCCGGCCACTTCCGCTTCTGCGAACCAAGGCCGCTTAAGCGGTCCCGCTTCTGCGAAGAAGCTTCCGCTTCTGCCTGCGGAAATTTCCGCTTCTGCGGCTAGGTGTCCGCTTCTGCGGACTCGCCTAAGCGGCTAGCCTTCCGCTTCTGCGATACTTCCCCCTTAGCCCTTGGCCGCTTCTGCGGCTCAATATCCGCTTCAGCGGTGCCGCACCTGCGGGCTCCTTTCCGCTTCCGCGATCCAAGCGCTTCTGCGCTCCCTTATCCGCTTCTGCGGACTCGCTCCTGCGACCACATTTCCGCAGGAGCGAAAATGACAGAACCAGAACTCTCAACCTGAAATTTCCATGATTTTTCTCCCGTTTAACCATCCGAAAACACCCCGAGGCCCCCGGGACCTCATCCAAACATACCAACACATCTTAATACCTTATTCGAACTTGCTCCAATCCTCAAAACACGTCTAACAACATCAAAGCTCATAATTCGCATCGAATTCAAGCCTAAATTCCTTAAAACATTCCAAATTGCACATTCAATCAAAACCCGACCAAACGACGTCCGAATGACCTGAAATTTTGCAGGCACATCCAAAATCACCTAACGAAGCTACTGCATCTGTCGGAATTCCATTCCGACTCCCGGATCAAAATCTCACCTACCGTTCGGATTTCGCCAAAATTCAACCTTAGCCAATTCAAGCCTATTTCTACACGGGCCTCCAAATTCAATTCCGATCGCTCCCCTAAGTCACAAATCACCTTCCGGAACTAACCGAATCATCAGAATCAGATTCAGAGCACTCTAACTCAATAGTCAACTCTTGGTTGACTTTTCATATTCAAGCTTTCTTCAAACATGCTATTTGTTTCATTTTCAATCCAAATCACTCCTAACTCACCCGATATACTCTAATACTTGTTTTAAAAGCATAATATATGTAAATGCAAGGTAACGGGGTGGTAATTCCCGTAACGACGGGCCGGGTCGTTACACCCGAGGGCTCGGGTGAACTTTGGACAGGCCACGAGATCAATTTTTCATGTTAGAAAGTTCCTGTCAGCACCTGGTCTGCAGAGTTCGCAAATGCGAACAATAGTTCGCAAATGTGAACTTCCCAATATTCCGCAGAGTTCGCAAATGCGAACAATAGTTCGCAAATGCGAACTTCCCAATATTTTGCCTGTGTTCGCAAATGCGAACAATAGTTCGCAAATGCGAACTTCCCAATATTCTGCCTGTGTTCGCAAATGCGAACAAAAGTTCGCAAATGCGAACTTCCCAGTTTTGTCTTGGCTTCGCAAATGCGAACAAAAGTTTGCAAATGCAAACTTCCCAGCCTTAGCTTATTTTTCAAACTCCAAAATTTGGTCGGGGTTCGCAATTGCGAACTCATGTTCGCAAATGCGAACACAGAGACCTGTAAAGCACGATTTCCAGCTTCATTCTTCACATTTCACAACCCAAAAACACCCATTTGTGATTCTTCACGGACTCCCTCTTCTTCAAAACAATTGTAAGTCACTTTTTACTTAATTCTTTCAATTCCTAACAACATTAAACATGTTTTTCAATAGAAATCAAAGGTTTTCATGGTAGAATTTCTTGTTTTTGGTAGAATATAGGATTTTTCATGAATTAGGAAATTGGACCTCGAATTGAGGTCCGATTTTGAAACAAATCATATACTTGAACTCGTGGAGGGATGGGTAACCGGATTTTGGTCCGAACCCCGAATTCCGACCATGTGGGCCCGGGGTCGAAATTTACTATTCCGGGCAGAATGTTGTAAAAATTGTAATTGGCCTTATGAATTAGTTTGTTAAGTAATATTGATGATATTAAATCAATTGTGTATAGATACGATTGGATTGGAGCCAAATTTGAAAGGAAAGGCATTGCCACAGATTGAATTGTTCATAAACATTCTAGGTAAGTGTTTGTTCTATCCTAGCTTGAGGGAATAAGATTATGTGTTATGTGTTATGTGATCGAGTGCGGTGTATGGGCTGTGGTGACGAGCATCCATACTCTGGCGTCTAGCATGACCGTGAGTTATTGTTAATACTTGTTGTGAGACATATTTGAATATAAATTGTTGAACTCTTGCCGGGTTGTAGAAGTGTTATTGTTCTCCCTTGTCGAGACTTGTTGTGAAGATGATTATTGATTGCCCTTGCCGGGACTTTGTTGTGATGATTATTGTGTCCCTTGTTGGGACGGTTTATGATTTACTGTTTCATTCTTTGCCCTTAACTGTGATTGTTATTTGGGTGAGGAAGAGTGATAATGCACGAAGGGTGATGCCGTGCCTTGATTTATTATTTATGCACGAAGGTTAATGTCGTGCCTTATTATTGATTATGCATGAAGGTTAATGCCGTGCCATGTTTTATTGATTATGCACGAAGGATCATGCCGTGCTTGTTATTGAACCATGTACGAAGGATCATGCCGTACTATGGATGTGAGGATGAGAGTAAAAGCACGAAGGGTGATGCCGTGCACTTTATTTGCTTATTTGGTGAGGATGAGAGTAAAAGCACGAAGGGTGATGCCGTGCAACTACTTGCTATTCCTTGACTTGATATTACTTGTGTTTCCATTATACTTTGTTTTCCTTGTGAACTTATTAACTGCTGTTGTTAATTGTTGAGTTCTTTTGAGATATTCCTTATTGTGTTATTACTTGGTTAATTCTTGTTATTTGTGGTAATATATATATTAAATAATTGGGATCGTGTGGCGCGCCGACCACTTTTACGATAAGAAATGGGATCGTGTGGCACGCCGACCACAAAGTGATTTGAATCTTGGCATTGGCCATAGTTGCCGGTAGCCTATTGATGTATTTGGGAGCGGGTGGTACGCCTACCACAAGATATAATTTATTGATACAGTTAGGAGCGGGTGGTACACCTACCACAAGATATAATTTATTGATACAGTTGGGAGCGGGTGGTCCGCCTACCACAAGATATAACTTACTGTTACAGTTAGGAGCGGGTGGTACGCCTACCACGAGATATGAAAAGAAAAATAAAGAATTGAGACATGGAAGTAAAATTTAATTCTGTTGACTAGATTACTCTGGATATTATGAGTTATTGGTTGTTATTGCAGAGTAGAGTATTTCCTTATAAATGTTTTTGTACATATATTATTACGTTGTTACTTGGTTACTTCTCGTTATCTTGTGGTACACATATATATATAGAAATGCACAGGTTTATGTGGGTGTCTGGTTCTAGGCTTGTCACTACTTCGTCGGGATAGGCCATACACTTACCACCACATGGGGTCGGTTGTGCTGATTCTGCACTTCTGTGCATTTTTGCACAAGTCCGGATTTCGATCAGGAGCAGCAGCAGTCGATCTTTTGAGTGGGAGTTGATTATATTTGAGATCGAGGTAGCTTGCAGACGTCCGCAGGCCCGGCATCTCTCTCTTTACTTATGTTACTAGTTGTAGTCTCTTTGTTCCGAGACAAACAGATTATGTTATATTTCTTTCGGACTTTTATGTGTAGTATTCAGTAGTAGTTCGTGAGTTGGTGACTCCACGTCTTGGGTAGAGGATTTCAGTATGGTTTTACCTTGAAACTGCTTAATACTATTTCGATAAAGTCTTCCGCACTTATTTAATTAAAGTTATGGTTTGTTGATAAATTAATTATGGAATATTATTAAAAACAGGATAGTATGAATACAGTGGCTTGCCTAGCTACCACGAGTAGGCGCCATCACAATCCCGATGTTGGGGGAAAATCCGGGTCGTGACAAGTTGGTATCAGAGCTCTAGGTTACATAGGTCTCACCACTCACGAACAAGCTTAGTAGAGTTTGAGAGGTAGGTACGGAGACGTGTGTACTTGTCCTCCAGAGTCTATTGAGTTAGGAAAAAGTTTCTCATTTGTTCTTTCTTATCGTGTGAATTTGTTCTTCAAATGTTAAGTGGAATTTCTACTCTTGTCTTCCCACGAACGGCGAAGGCATGTACTACTTCTTCAGCCGACAATGGCACAGGCTGGTGATAGATCAACAATGCCTTCAGAAGTTTTACGGAGTTTCGGATAAGTTTCACCAAACTCTTCGCTATCTCCTTCGGTGGTGCATCTTTTGAGAACCCAAGGTAATTTATTGACTGTTGCTATGAGATATTGCAGAACGCGGGAATAGTTGAAGGTGAGAGGGTTGATTTTACTGTGTTTCGTGTATCGAGTGAAGTAGTGGAAACATAATGTATTTACTAACCGGCTGTGATTTTAATGGACCTTGACGTCTGGTTGATTTATTTAAAGTTGTGAAGGATAATTATTGTGGACTATCGGATGTTGTGACTTTGACTTATAGCCAAAAGGGGGGAAATCCACTATTAGTGAATGGACCGAACGGCCATGTGTTATGTCAGTTTTGGCTTGGAATGTATACATATGGTATGGAAAGGTCCCCCAAATAAATTATGCATGTTTGAGGCTTAGTACTCCTGCAGGGGGTAAGAATCGGCCCAAAGAGTAATAAAGAGTATAAGAGCAAAAGAGGTAATTGGTCGTCAATGTTTATGACAAGCCTATGAAGAGGGCAGACTGGCCATGCGACATTACCTACTCAATCCAATTTGTAGAAATGTTTGGAGGAGTTACCTCCCTGTCACTTTGAAAGGTGTGGTATGTACGATCTGAACAATCATGTCAGGTTATTATGACAGTGTCCGAATATGTTGTCATGTTCAATAAGTTAACTGGGCCTCAAAGGAATTGTTGTGAATGTGGCAGATTGGAGAAATATAATTTGTGAAGGCACTCAAGCTACGTGCCCCATTGCAGTCAATACTCAACTCACATGACCAGCTAGAGTTAGGGGTCAAGATGTTATAGGCGGAGGTGAGACTCCTAGAGGTGGAGATCTAGTTGTTGACATAATTTCTATGGTGTGACTGAGGTCACTACACCAGATGATGTTATCACACGTACAATTCTGATTGTTATAAAAGGAACATTTTTCTTCAATTTGATTTGATCTTTGAAGAATTAAGGCAAGTCCTTTTAATATGCTCCGCTCATGAGTGAGCTTCGTAATCATCAAATCTACTTATGTGAATACTCACGTTGTGCTATTAAATGGAGATAATTATCCCTATTATTATGTATTGGTCACTAGGAATATTGATGAGGTCAAAAGTGACTTTATATTAATTATTACAATGGGAATGAATTCCTGAAATAACTATTTTCAATGGTTAAATTGTATACCATGTCGGTATGAGGTTCTTTTATGTCGTGATACTCTTTGACGGACAATTGAAAAGAAGAAAGAAAGGAAATGAAAAACATCAGTGGCACAATGTGCAAATGCTTGTGATTTAGAGTGGAGGATGAGATCCTCAAAATTTGTATAACGTGAAAATATTTGTTTTAAAAAAAAAAAAAACCGAGCTGCAAGCTGCGGTGAATATTATATGAGGACAAAGTCCTGGTGATGAAAAGTTTGTGTTTATGTCACGACCCCAAATCCGGTCGTGATGGCGCCCAGTACACTGCTAGGCCAACCCAACCAATCAACAATAATCACGGAGCCACAAGCTCACTTTATCCAATTTAAACATAACAGTGATAGATATATTAAAAACAGGGAACCAAGTCCCAACACGTGCCAACTCCCATAGACCGAAGGGTCAAGAGTCATGAGCCTCTATGGAATATACAAGTGTAAATAGTGAATATAATTATGCACAAGTGTGGGATGATCAGAACAAAAATATAGACAAACTGGAGAATCAGGTCCTGCGAACGCTGGCAGCTACCTCGACTGTCCAAAAGCACTCCCGAGCCGCAATAGAATCAGCTCTGCTGTGATGTACCTGGATCTGCACACAAGGTGCAGGGAGTCGGGTGTGAGTACTTCCAACTCAGCGGTAATAAAAGTAAATAATGCTGAAGGGAAGAAAACCACGCAAGGCACTATCTCTTGCTACACAATACATAACTATCATTAAAATTCAAAACACTATCATTTTATTCCTTTTCAGCATATGTGAGTAGATGATTAGAAATCTCAATTTTAGCTACTTTCTTTCATGATAACATACCCATACCTGGAACAATCTCAAACAGTGCAAGTCCGCACTCAAATCAGCCCCTCGGGCTCAGCACTCCTTATCAATTTACACCAGGAGATCTGGTCAATAAAGCAACTAATGCATGTGTACTAATAATGTATGAGTGCTAAATGTTATGCCACGTAGTACACGTAAACCAATGTATGTATGCCATGCAATGCATATGACCGCTACGGCGTGTAGCCCGATCCAATTTGGGTACCCGTGCTCACTGGGGGTGTCCAGACTCCGGAGGGGCTTCTATAGCCCAAGCACAATATTAATATCACACCTGCTGCGGCGCGCAACCCGATCCATATACCACTGCGGCGTGCAGTCCGATCCATGCATGTGTATGCATATGCTCATATGAATGTCATGCCCTAACATATGGCCCTCGGCCCCAATCAGTTTAACAGATAATCAAGAAAACCCTACGGGCAACAATATCACATTAGCTCACAGCAAAAATGTTATTAAGACCTTGTTCAAGTTTTTCATAACCTTATAAAAATGTTGAATAGCAAATATTCCATTTTAAACCTTAAATTTAGAATAAAATATGCACAGTGTTATCAAAACAGTGATATCAATCCTTGAAGGATTCAAATAATTGGCACGAAACCCAAACATAATAATTAGTCCAATTCATTTCAACAATTAGGCGTTATTATTTATTACGCGGGACGGACCAAGTCACAATCCCCAATGGTGCTCTACCCCACGCCCGTTATCCGGCGTGCAAGTCACCTCGACATAGCACTAGGATGTGCAAGTCCGGGGTTTACTAACCCTCAGGACATCATTTACAAGTATTACCCACCTCGAACCGACGAAAACTCATGCCCGCGACACCTTAGCTCCTCGAACCGGCATCCACGCATGTCAAAACTAGTCAAAATCAGTACAAATATATCAAAATAGGCTAATGGAACATAACCCAATCGAAAGAACTCGAAAAATATCAAAAATCACGAAATTGGCAAAACCCGAGCCCCGGGCCCACATCTCAAAAAATTGTGAAATTCACATTTTCGGAATCCTCATCTCGCCACGAGTCCGTACATACCAAGAACTCCCAATTCGGACCACAAATGGTCCTTCAAATCCTAAATTTAAGGTTTTTGCTCCAAGCCTTATTTTCTTGATTTTTAGCTATAGATTCATGAATTCCATGGATGATTCTTGTATAAAAACATGTATTTAACTCATAAAACTTACCTCCAATGATTCCCCGTCGAAATCCCTTCAATTCCCGTCCAAAAGCTCTCAAGAACGGCCAAAAATGGTGGAAAAATGGGTTGTTTTCGCGACTGAAATGTTTTTAACATTCTGTCGGGTACTGTAGCTAACACTATGCGATCGCATCAGAGCATTGCGATCGCATAGAACAAACTCTCCGGGCACTGTAGCTAACACTATGCGATTGCATAGAACAAAATCATGGGTACTGTAGCTAACACTATGCGATCGCATCAGAGCATTGCGATCGCATATAACAAAATCCTGGGTACTGTAGCTAACACTATGATCGCATCAGAGCATTGCGATCGCATAGAACAAAATTTCTTGCAATTTTTCTGCTGCATTTTTCAACTCAAAAATTCCCGTTAGCCATCCGAAATCACCCCGAGGCCCCCGGGACCTCAATCAAAGCCACCAATATATCACATTACCTCATTCAAACTTGCTCATAACATAAAATAACCATCCTAAACATCAAAATCACCAATTACACACTAATTCAAGCCTAAGTTTCTTCAAAATTTCCGAATTGCTCATTCAATCAAAAACCCGACCAAACGACGTCCGAATGACCTGAAAATTTGCAGGCATATCCAAAATCACCTAACGGAGCTACTGCAACTGTCGGAATTCCATTCCGACTCCCGCATCAAAATCTCACCTACCGTTCGGATTTCGCCAAAATTCAACCTTAGCCAATTCAAGCCTAAAACTACACCGGACCTCCAAATTCAATTCGATTGCTCTCCTAAGTCATAAATGATCCCCCGAAACTAGTCGAATCATCAGAATCCGATTCCGAGCACTCTAACTCAATAGTCAACTCTAGGTTGACTTTCCATATTCAAACTTCCTTCAAATATGCTATTTGCTTCATTTTCAATTCAATTCATTCCTAACTCATCCGATAGGTTCTAACACTGGATATAAAAGCATAAGATATGTAAATGCAACATAACGGGGTGGTAATTCTCGTAACGACGGGCCGGGTCGTTACATTCTCCCCAACTTAAACAAACGCTCGTCCTCGAGCGGACTCAGAGTTGTACTAGAAGCCACCCAATAGCCGAATGACCTTACCAAGCATATATCCGGGTGATCATACGTCACCCTATCTCACATAAGTCCGAAAACACCACATAGTCAAAATTTCACGGACCATCTGAACCATAAATCACATTGTACTTTCTGAAATCATATGCCAAATGCTAATCCCATGCCTATACTCAGGATACACACGATCCAACTGTAATAGTCCATACTCGCCACCTCGGTGAGATAATATGATGTGTCAAACAACCCAATCACTCGGAACAATAATCCCTAATCACAACAATTTCCCACGATAACCAAATACCAATTGAAAAACCTTTTTCATTAGATAGAGTCTTATTCCAACACCTTCATATCCTGCCCACGGCAACCGCACACGCGATATATCGAACCCATCTCTCAGGTCAACCATTCATGAATCCATTTCCCTTTTAATTGATACTACAACAAAATTCGGAGCCAAATCTCGGTATTGCCTTTCTAACTAGCTCAAATCACATATACTCACACTCATTATTGGCTTCGACGATCATTTCGATTATAACACACCGCATTGGTGATATGACACCTCAGCACCGGCCTAAGCCACGATGAGCACAACATGAGCTCCAATAGAAACATCTAAACATACTCAAATTATGACAACTGACTCCAACAACAGGGTGCTGTAATTCAATTCCTTTGTACCATCATAATATATAACCGAGATCCCATCTCACATCATAGGAATGGAGTGCACGACTCATTCTTGAAAGGTCATCACATCATGTGGCCTTGCCACGATTCGTGATTCTACCCCAACATTATTACTCATGAAACACCTCAAGCCACTAAGCTCTAAACGGTTAGCCACGCACAGATCTAGGTCTTGAACCCAAGCAATCAACCTCACCCGTGGCGATACGATAGATATACGCTATCAAATCCTGAAAAGACACAACCGATGTGCTATTCCCCGAGCGAAACCAATACGAACTATTCCTCGGAAGCTAGGAACTATTGTATACAAGGTAAGATATAGGAAACTATATTTTCCACATCACACTATTGCGGCGCGCAACCCGTTCCAATAACATACCTGTGGCGGCGTGCCACCCGATCCAGATAACATACTTGTGGCGGCGTGCCACCCGATCCAATATAACCCTCGTAAAAGAAATGCATATCGAGTCGAATTTTCTCATTATAGCAAACATAAATATACATATAGCCTCAAGCTCGGCCACATGAAACGCATCTGACAACGTTTCTCAATACTGGAACTGAATCAATGGTAGATACCTCTACACCGACATCCGCCCCTAAGGTCCAATTGACAAAGCAATGCCTACCAGCCGCCCGCTGGTCCTGTGTACAACTACTCTGTTGGAGCATACTCTGATGCTCTCTGCTACGCAATTTGTGCCATTTTCCGACATAGTCCATATCACATTAGTCTAGACAATCCGACCCATGACAACCAGTCAGCAATCGAGTATCATAATCCGAATTCGTTTTATCAAGTCAAGAGAGAGCCTCTAAGTCTTCCGATTTCCAATAATCACAAAACGGTGCCGATGCACACGATATACAACCACTGCATAGGCGGATTAACGAGAATTTCAAGTCTCCTACACATATATAACATATGAATCACTATGCCTGATTCCGCATTTCACCGTACATATACATAACGCACATCAAGCGTCCATTCATACCACGACAGCCATTCAGAAATTTCACTATGCCATCTACGACTCAATTATTTTAGTCGATCCAACAAGAGAATACCACCATACCACTGGATATTATCAGTTTACATTACCTTGTCCCTTTGCACCATATACCCTGCCAAATTACTAGAATAGCAGTACCATTTTCTTAAATCACCAGCAGCTATCCGCGCTGCTCAATAATTTTATTAACTTCCCATATATTATGAACTGATCTCAAAACCTAGAATATACCATTATCAACTTTTCATAACACATCGTGTATACCATATCACACTAAGACAACATGGAAATTCATATCCCTTTCCTCCGCCTCAACATCGGCGCACTCAACTAGTCAAGGACTTTCGTGATCCCATATAGAAGAAAACTCATTACACATTCCACGCTTCGCATATCGATAGGAATATACTCATCTTCAAACCATGATAAAACACACCACAAACTATTTCTTCCCATTCATTGCATAAGTTTAACTGCCAGGATCGAGTCCTTATACCCATATCAAGTTACACAATTGTCAGCACTCAAGAGCTTCGCTGCACAATATTTGCAAGACTCATTACTTCAACCACATACCAGGAATCAATCGTATTCCTTTTTATACCATTTTGGTTTATTAACAAGTTGTTCCATTTATCCAGTTTCCTTTCTGATTCATATCGATTTCATATCAGTCTATACTGTAGTACGACAATGCCTCAACCCCTTTTTACCTCGCAAGACTCGTACACAAGACCACACGGTCTAAGACCCATAGGCCACTGAATACTCTCTCAATGTTTCCCAGAAGTACCACATTCTACCACACTTTATTTTGATGAACTTCCCGCGATTTTTAAATTGTCATCATTACTTCCCAATACGGATACCTAGAATCCCGTCATTCACATGATATAACACAAGCCTTGATCTTCTCTAACGAAACCGCCATCTTTAGCCACATACACAAATCTTAAGGCACCTGACTGTTACAAGCAAAATCTGAACACTGCAAAACCATTCTCGGGCATCATTCACCCTTATTCAGCTGTAATTCAACTGTCCTATTGAGTAGAACCACTCGTGTTTTGTTAGAACTCGGACATCGCAGAACATGATTACTTACAGGTACAATCAGCTATCTTTCTTTTCTATACGGTGAATATTCTTTACCAACATAAGTTCACAACATCCTAGTATTTCTTCACATCTACGAAGCACTATAACTTTTATTAGAATTTTCCCAACATACTTAGAGACAGAGCCAACACAGCACACAACAGTGCAATCAGTTAACCAACAACAACCTCCCCAACTTGGCACGGAGCCATACATCAAGGCACTTCTAGCTACTCATAGCATTCCTACTCAAATGATGCCACAAAGTTCTAGTTAGATTAAACTCAAGTCATTTTCAAGCTTCGGCGGAGATTCGAATCATCAGAGATATTAACTCTTTTGCAATTCTTGCATTCATTCACACACAACAGTTACGCCCCCTCTTTAGGTGACAAAATCTTTTCTAAGTCCCGAATTTTCCAAAAATTTCGGCAGAGTTTCCTTTGTAAATTGGCCTATCCACCTGCCAGAGAATCACCAAACCACTCTAACAATACTTCCACAACTCAACAAGATATCACAATGTATTTCAACAACATTAAGTCTCAATACTATACGAATCATATTATCATAATTTATACTTGAACCTGCGCTGTACCTGCTCGAATCATAACACATATCAAAATCACTTTAGTCTTCCTGAGTTTAAACTCGTTCCGCTACACATAAGGCACTTTACCATCCAATTACGAGATATGATAATTATTTCTCACGCCCATAGCTAGGGCTACATATCAAATCACAATAAGAACCGAATACCTTACAGCTCTCCCATTATCAAACTGCCATTTGCACAATAAGGATCAGTACCGATCGTATGAACTTCATAATACCGGCTCGCGGAATTAGTACCTTGGTGCTCAAGCCATAGATAATGATCTGGCCTCGAGTCCTCCCGACTGGCCCAACATGAAATCACGGAGATTATATCTCGCCCCTCGATTGGGGAATTGCAAGCCATAAGACAATTATATTACTGAGCGCTCGATGCGTACACAGACGTGCGGAAGGAATTTCAAAAATTATATCTCAAGCTGAATCAAGTACGCACGATAAGAATTCCAAGAAATGTGAAGTGTTTCCTAAAGGTTCGCAGCCTCCCGAGGATAAGTACAGGCGTCCCCGTACCGATCCACAAGACTCTACTAACCGGCTCAAGACTCATGAGGCCTAGTAAACCTAGGCTTCGATACCAACTTGTCACGACCCCAAATCCGGTCGTGATGGTGCCCAGCACACTGCTAGGCCAGCCTGACCAATTAACAACAATCATGGAGCCATAAGCTCACTTTATCCAATTTAAGCATACGGAAATAATTCAACAGTGATAGATACATATTAAAAACAGGGAACCAAGTCCCAACACGTGCCAACTCCCATAGACCGAAGGGTCAAAAGTCATGAGCCTCTACAGAGTATACAAAGTGTAAATAGTGAATATAACTGTGCACAAGTGTGGGATGGTCAGAACAAAAATATAGACAAACTGGAGAATCAAGTCCTGCGAACGCTGGCAGCTACCTCGACTGTCCAAAAGCACTCCCGAGCCGCAATAGAATCGGCTCTGCTGTGTTGTACCTGGATCTGCCTAAAAGGTGCAGGGAGTCGGGTGTGAGTACTTCCAACTCAGGCGGTAATAAAAGTAAATAATGCTGAAGGGAAGAAAACCACGCAAGGCACTATCTCTTGCTACACAATACATAACTATCATTAAAATTCAAAACACTATCATTTTATTCCTTTTCAGCATATGTGAGTAGATGATTAGAAATCTCAATTTTAGCTACTTTCTTTCATGATAACATACCCATACCTGGAACAATCTCAAACAGTGCAAGTCCGCACTCAAATCAGCCCCTCGGGCTCAGCACTCCTTATCAATTTACACCAGGAGATTTGGTCAATAAAGCAACTAATGCATGTGTACCAGTAATGTATGAGTGCTAAATGTTATGCCACGTAGTACACGTAAACCAATGTATGTATGCCATGCAATGCATATGACCGCTACGGCATGTAGCCCGATCCTTTTTGGGTACCCGTGCTCACTGGGGGTGTCCAGACTCCGGAGGGGCTTCTATAGCCCAAGCACAATATTAATATCACACCTGCTGCGGCGCGCAGCCCGATCCATATACCACTGCGGCGTGCGGTCCGATCCATGCATGTGTATGCATATGCTCATATGAATGTCATGCCCTAACATATGGCCCTCGGCCCCAATCAGTTTAGTTTAACAGATAATCAAGAAAACCCTACGGGCAACAATATCACATTAGCTCACAGCAAAAATGTTATTAAGACCTTGTTCAAGTTTTTCATAACCTTATAAAAATGCTGAATAGCAAATATTCCATTTTAAACCTTAAATTTAGAATAAAATATGCACAGTGTTATCAAAACAGTGATATCAATCCTTGAAGGATTCAAATAATTGGCACGAAAACCAAACATGATAATTAGTCCAATTCATTTCAACAATTAGGCGTTATTATTTATTACGCGGGACGGACCAAGTCACAATCCCCAATGGTGCTCTACCCCACGCCCGTTATCCGGCGTGCAAGTCACCTCGACACAGCAGTAGGATGTGCAAGTCCGGGGTTTACTAACCCTCAGGACATCATTTACAAGTATTACCCACCTCGAACCGACGAAAACTCATGCCCGCGACACCTTAGCTCCTCGAACCGGCATCCACGCATATCAAAACTAGTCAAAATCAGTACAAATATATCAAAATAGGCTAATGGAACATAACCCAATCGAAAGAACTCAAAAAATATCAAAAATAACGAAATTGGCAAAACCCGAGCCCCGGGCCCACATCTCGAAAAATTCTGAAATTCACATTTTCGGAATCCTCATCTCGCCACGAGTCCGTACATACCAAGAACTCCCAATTCGGACCACAAATGGTCCTTCAAATCCTAAATTTAAGGTTTTTGCTCCAAGCCCTATTTTCTTGATTTTTAGCTATAGATTCATGAATTCCATGGATGATTCTTGTATAAAAACATGTATTTAACTCATAAAACTTACCTCCAACGATTCCCCGTCGAAATCCCTTCAATTCCCGTCCAAAAGCTCTCAAGAACGGCCAAAAATGGTGGAAAAATGGGTTGTTTTCGCGATTGAAATGTTTTTAACATTCTGTCCGGTACTGTAGCTAACACTATGCGATCGCATCAGAGCATTGCGATCGCATAGAACAAACTCTCCGGGCACTGTAGCTAACACTATGCGATTGCATAGAACAAAATCCTGGGTACTATAGCTAACAATATGCGATCGCATCAGAGCATCGTGATCGCATAGAACAAACTCTCCGGGCACTGTAGCTAACACTATGCGATCGCATCAGAGCATTGCGATCGCATAGAACAAAATTTCTCTGCAATTTTTCTGCTGCATTTTTCAACTCAAAAATACCCGTTAGCCATCCGAAATCACCCCGAGGCCCCCGGGACCTCAATCAAAGCCACCAGTATATCACATTACCTCATTCAAACTTGCTCATAACATAAAAACACCATCCTAAATATCAAAATCACCAATTACACACTAATTCAAGCCTAAGTTTCTTCAAAATTTCCGAATTGCTCATTCAATCAAAAACCCGACCAAACGACATCCGAATGACCTGAAAATTTGTAGGCATATCCAAAATCACCTAACAGAGCTACTGCAACTGTCGGAATTCCATTCCGACTCCCGCATCAAAATCTCACCTACCGTTCGGATTTCGCCAAAATTCAACCTTAGCCAATTCAAGCCTAAAACTACACCGGACCTCCAAATTCAATTTTGATTGCTCTCCTAAGTCATAAATGATCCCCCGAAACTAGTCAAATCATCGGAATCTGATTCCGAGCACTCTAACTCAATAGTCAACTCTAGGTTGACTTTCCATATTCAAACTTCCTTCAAATATGCTATTTGCTTCATTTTCAATTCAATTCATTCCTAACTCACCCGATAGGTTCTAACACTGATATAAAAGCATAAGATATGTAAATGCAACATAACGGGGTGGTAATTCCCGTAACGACGGGCCGGGTCGTTACAGTTTAAAATTTTCCCTTTTTGGAAATAAAAATCTAGCATAATATCCTAAATTTGAGCCATGCCTGTTAGGATTATTTGACAATCCTTGCACAGTTTCTATTCATATTTATCCGTTTCTATTTTGTGACCATTGAGTTCTAGACTTTGAGATGAGCACCAGGTAAGGATGAATATGACGCATTAATTCGAGAAAGTAATCATGAGGTTTCCATACCTCACTGTGAGTAAAGTGGGAGTTTTGGAATAAGATATTTGATAACAGGGTTAATTGACAATGTTGTAATTTAAGAACAACTCTTATGGCCAGACTTCAGAGTCATGGATATGTGCATACGCATGAGGTGTTCGTGCCTTATTTAGACTTGTTCGTTGTAGTCTTCATTGTTTCCATATTGACCTACTCCTGCAGTCATGAGGAGCATGCGCAACATCTCAGGAGTGACTTTGCAGACTCTGAAAGATAGCCAACTATATGCAAAATTTCGAAGTGTGAATTTTGGCTAAGTTAAGTTGCATTCCTGGGTCATATTGTGACGGTAGCAGGTATTCAGGTTGATCCGAAGAAGATTGAGGCAGTCAAGAACTGGCCTAGACCGACATCGGCCACAGAGATTCGGAGTTTCTTGGGATTAGCGGGTTATTATCGGCGATTCGTGGAGGGGTTTTCATCTAATGCAACCCCACTAACCAGATTGACACAGAAAGGTGTTCAATTTGAATGGTCAGATGAATGTGAGGCGAGCTTTCAAAAGCTCAAGACAGCCTTGACCACAGCACCAGTATTGATTTTACCCATAGGTACGGGACCTTATACTGATTATTGTGACGCTTCCCGTATTGGGCTTGGTCCAGTGTTAATGCAGGATGGCAAGGTTATTGCATATGCTTCGAGGCAGTTGAAGATTCATGAAAAGAATTACCTAATGCATGATCTAGAATTGGCGGCGATTATTCACGCATTGAAGATCTGGAGGCATTATTTGTATGGTGTAGTATGTGAAGTATACACCGATCATAAGAGTCTTCAGTATTTGTTTAAACAAAAAGAGTTGAATTTGAGGCGGAGAAGGTGGCTGGAATTGCGGAAAGATTATGATGTCACCTTTTTATATCATCGGGAAAGGGAAAAAGCAAACGTGGTGGCTGACGCTTTGAGTAGGAAGTCAGCCAGTATGGGCAGTCTTGTTTATATTCCAGTCAATGAGAGGCCAATTGCTTTGGATGTTCAGTCCTTGGCCAATCGATTTGTGAGGTTGGATATTTCTGAGCCTAGTCGAGCACTAGCTTGTGCGATCGCTCGCTCTTAATTATTGGAGCGTATCCGCGATCAACAATATAATCAATTCCTATTTAGGTGACCTTAGAGACACGGTTCAGCGAGGAGGTGCTAATCAGGTCACCTTAGATGCTGATGGGATCCTAAAGATGCAAGGGCGCATTTGTGTGCCAAATGTCGACGGACTTCATTTCTGGACTTCCGATGACTCAGAAGAAGTTTGATGCTGTTTGGATGATGGTAGATAGGCTGACCAAGTCAGCTCATTTTATTCCTATTGCCACTAGCTATTCATCCAAGAGGTTAGTTGGGATTTATATCAGGGAGTTCGTTCGCCTTCATGGTGTGCCTATCTCTATTATTTCAGATCGAGGTGCACAGTTTACCTCACAATTCTAGAAGGCGGTTCAACGAGAGGTGGGCATGCAAGTTCAGCTAAGTACAGCCATTCATCCCCAGATGGATGGTTAGTCCAAGAGGACTATTCAGATACGGGAAGATATGCTTCGGGCGTGTGTTAGTGATTTTGGAGGTTCATGGGATCAATTCCTACCTTTGGCAGAGTTAGCTTATAATAATAGTTATCAATCGAGCATCCAGATGGCTCCTTATGAAGCGTTTTATGGTAGGCGGTGTCGTTCTCCGGTTGGATGGTTTGAACCGGGAGAAACTCGATTTTTCGGTACAGATTTATTTCAGGAGGCCTTAGATAAGGTCAAGATTATTCAAGGTAGGCTTCGCACAGCTCAGTCTAGACAAAAGATCTATGCAGATCGCAAGGTTCGAGAGATAACTTTCATGATTGGGAGCGAGTATTGCTCCCAGTGTCGCCTATGAAGGGCGTGATGAGATTTGGAAAGAAGGGCAAACTTAGCCCTAGGTTTGTTGGCCCATTCGAGATTCTTGATCGTGTGGGAGATGTGGCATATAAACTTGTCTTGCCACCTAGCTTATCAGTTGTGCATCCAGTTTTTCATGTATCTATGCTTCGGAGATACCACGGCGATGCCACGCATGTATTAGACTTCAGCACTGTCCAATTGGAAAATGATCTATCTTACGACGAGGAGCCGGTGGCCATTCTAGACCGGAAGGTTCGACAGTTGAGGTCGAAGAGTTATCCTTCTGTGCGTGTTCAGTGGAGAGGTCAGCCTCCTGAGGCATCGACCTGGGAGTCCGAGTCTGATATGCGGAGCCGCTACCCACACTTGTTTCCTGACTCAGGTACTTCTTTCTTTTGTCCGTTCGAGGACAAACGGTTGTTTTAGAGGTGGAGATTGTGACAACCCAAAGGGTCATCACTTATTTTATTAATCATTTCGAGCTTCTGAGGCCTTGAAAACCTCATTCTATGTTGCCTCGATTTACATGCACGATCCGGGCATGTGGCCGGAAAGTTTTTGTGATAGAAAATATGAATTCTATGAGAAATTTGGATAAAAAAATGATATTAATATTGATATGGTTGACTTCGGTCAACATTTTTGGTAAACGGATCCGGACCCGAGATTGGATGGTCCCGAAAGGTCCGTAGGAAAATATGGGACTTGGACATGCGTCCGGAATCGAATTCTGAGGCCTAGAGCCCAAGTTATGAATTTTTCTATGAAATTGTTTTTGATGTAATTGTTAAAGGAAATGAATTAATTGACCTTGGTATCGGGCTCGTATTTTGGTTCCGACGCCCGGTACAAGTCTTAAATACTATATATGTGCTTTCTGCAAAGTTTGGTGACATGATGTCGTTTGATATGTTTTGGACCTTGAGTTCCAAGTTTGGAAGTTTTGAAAACCAAAAGTATGAAAATCATGAACTTGAGGCTTGATTTGATGAAAACGATGTGATATTGGCGATGTGATCGCACGAATAAGTTCGTATGATGTTTTTAAGTCAGTGTGCGTATTTGGTTTGGAGCCCCGAGGGCTCGGGTGAACTTTGGATAGGCCACGAGATCAATTTTTCATATGCGAACTTCCTAATATTCTGCAGAGTTCGCAAATGCGAACTACCCAATATTCTGCCTGTGTTCGCAAATGCGAACAATAGTTCGCAAATGCGAACTTCCCAATATTTTGCTTGTGTTCGCAAATGCGAACAATAGTTCGCAAATGCGAACTTCCCAATATTCTGCCTGTGTTCGCAAATGCGAACAAAAGTTCGCAAATGCAAACTTCCCAGTTTTGTCTTGGCTTCGCAAATGCAAACAAAAGTTCGCAAATGCGAACTTCCCAGCCTTAGCTTATTTTTCAAACTCCAGAATTTGGTCGGGGTTCGCAATTGCGAACCCATGTTCGCAAATGCGCGCACAGAGACCTGTAAAGCACGATTTCCAGCTTCATTCTTCACATTTCACAACCCAAAAACACCCATTTGTGATTCTTCACGGACTCCCTCTTCTTCAAAACAATTGTAAGACACTTTTTACTTAATTCTTTCAATTCCTAACAACATTAAACATGTTTTTCAATAGAAATCAAAGGTTTTCATGGTAGAATTTCTTGTTTTTGGTAGAATATAGGGTTTTTCATGAATTAGGAAATTGGACCTCGAATTGAGGTCCGATTTTGAAACAAATCATATACTCGAACTCGTGGGGGGATGGGTAACCGGATTTTGGTCCGAACCCCGAATTCCGACCAAGTGGGCCCGGGGTCGAAATTCACTATTCCGAGCAGAATGTTGTAAAAATTGTAATTGGCCTTATGAATTAGTTTGTTGAGTAGTATTGATGATATTAAATCAATTGTGTATAGATACGATTGGATTGGAGCCGAATTTGAAAGGAAAAGGCAATGCCACGGATTGAATTGTTCATAAACATTCGAGGTAAGTGTTTGTTCTATCCTAGCTTGAGGGAATAGGATTATGTGTTATGTGTTATGTGATCGAGTGAGGTGTATGGGCTGTGGTGATGAGCATCCATACTCCGGCGTCTAGCATGACCGTGAGTCGTTGTTAATACTTGTTGTGGGACATATTTGAATATAAATTGTTGAACCCTTGCCGGGTTGTAGAAGTGTTATTGTTCTCCCTTGTCGAGACTTGTTGTGAAGATGATTATTGATTGCCCTTGCCGGGACTTTGTTATGATGATTATTGTGTCCCTTGTTGGGACGGTTTATGATTTACTGTTTCATTCTTTGCCCTTAACTGTGATTGTTATTTGGGTGAGGAAGAGTGATAATGCACGAAGGGTGATGCCGTGCCTTGATTTATTATTTATGCACGAAGGTTAATGTCGTGCCTTGTTATTGATTATGCACGAAGGTTAATGTCGTGCCGTGTTTTATTGATTATGCACGAAGGATCATGCCGTGCCTTGTTATTGAACCATGTACGAAGGATCAGGTCGTACCATGGATGTGAGGATGAGAGTAAAAGCACGAAGGGTGATGCCGCGCACTTTATTTGCTTATTTGGTGAGGATGAGAGTAAAAGCACGAAGGGTGATGCCGTGCAACTACTTGCTATTCCTTGACTTGATATTACTTGTGTTTCCATTATACTTTGTTTTCCTTGTGAACTTATTAGCTGTTGTTAATTGTTGAGTTCTTTTGAGATATTCCTTATTGTGTTATTACTTGGTTAATTCTTGTTATTTGTGGTAATATATATATTAAAGAATTGGGATCGTGTGGCGCGCCGACCACTTTTACGATAAGAAATGGGATCGTGTGGCACGCCGACCACAAAGTGATTTGAATCTTGGCATTGGCCATAGTTGCCGGTAGCTTATTGATATATTTGGGAGCGGGTGGTACGCCTACCACAAGGTATAATTTATTGATATAATTGGGAGCGGGTGGTACGCCTACCACAAGATATAATTATTGATACAATGGGATCGGGTGGTACGCCTACCACAAGATATAATTTATTGATACGGTTGGGAGCGGGTGGTACGCCTACCACGAGATATGAAAAGAAAAATAAAGAATTGAGACATGAAAGTAAGATTTAATTATGTTGACTAGATTACTCTGGATATTATGCGTTATTGGCTGTTATTGCAGAGCAGAGTATTTCCTTATAAATGTTTTGTACATATATATATATATATATATATTGCAACTGTACAGGTTTATGTGGGTGTCTGGTCCTAGACTTGTCACTACTTCGCCGGGATAGGCCAGGCACTTACCAGCACATGGGGTCGGTTGTGCTGATACTACACTTCCGTGCGTTTTTGCATAGGTCCAGGTTACGATCAGGAGCAGCAGCAGAAAATCTTTTGCGTGGGAGTTGAACACTTTGAGACCGAGGTAGCTTGCAGGCGTCCGCAAGCCCGGCGTCTCTCCCTTTACTTATGTTATTAGCTGTAGTCTCTATGTTCTGAGACAAACAGATTATGTTATATTTCTTTCAGACTTTTATGTGTAGTATTCAGTAGTAGTTCGTGAGTTGGTGACTCCACATCTTGGGTAGAGGATATCGGTATGGTTTTACCTTGAAACTGCTTAATACTATTTCGATAAAGTCTTCCGCACTTATTTAATTAAAGTTATGGTTTGTTGATAAGTTAATTATGGAATATTATTAAAAACAGGATAGTATGAATACATGGCTTGCCTAGCTACCACGAGTAGGCGCCATCACGATCCCAATGTTGGGGGGAAAATCCGGGTCGTGACAGCTCCATAATCAGGTCCAATGACTGATCTCCGATAGATGCAATCTTGGTGCCCTCCTTTCTCAACTTGTCCACGGACCTCTTTGATGCTTGAGACTTATTCATCTTTTTGACTTGCTTTCTCAAGTCCTCAATGACCTTCCCATACGCCACTAGAGTATCCATAATGGTCTTCTAGTTTTCCAAGATCTTTTTTAATGTTTCCTCCACTAATGGAGGTACCTGTGGCTCTGCTGGTGCTGAGGACTGTGCTGCAACATCACTAGATATAATAATTAGCTTGTAGTAAGCTGCCTACATCCAGTTGTTGAGACTCACCAATGTTTGGGAGACTCGCAGTGCAGTCTGAGGATATGTAGATGAAGCCAGAACTGGCAATGGTACTGATAGTCTAGCAGAAGTAGGTGGTCCGGCAGATGAAGATGGTGGCATGATTGCTGTCTAGTAGAAGTACCAGCTATTGTGGAAGGCTTGGAAGCTGAATCAGTAAACACTATTGCTGGCTCTTTAGATTGGCCAATGGAGGTAGAAGCTTTTCCCTTGAATTTAGGGTTGTCATTTCCCTGAATGTGGTACCAGGAGAAAGGCTTCTTGGCCTTCACAATTGTATTATAATGCTTTGACTTCACCCCGTGATCCTTGAAGTACTCAGTGAGGAAGTTTGGGTATGGTTATAATCTTTCACCCTTCTGGACAGTTAGAGTGATGTTGGTGGACATGATGGCACCAACATTTATGAGATACCCATCTATAATCAAGGCTACAAAAACTGTACGAGGAAGTGAGAGCATGTTCTCATTGAGGCATGGGTCAATGCGGCTACACACAAACGTTTGCCACCCTTTTGCTTCAAAGTTTAGGGTGGCCCCAAGTAAATTGGAACCTCTACTGTGAGCCACAGAGGTGTTGACCCAGTGATTTCCAGAATCTCAGCAACCACGAACGAGCTGCATCACCCATGGCTAGCTTCTCCAAATACTGCATTGCCTCCACTTCTTCAAACCCCACATATTTTTTCAATGCACAAAAGTCAAAGTGGATTTTTAGATTCCATACTTTTGTCACCTTAGTTCCCTTCTTGATGTGAGCAACATTTGCATAGAACTCATTGACGAAGTACTCATTCACATCTAGGACTTTGTTGGTGAATCATTCCCAACCTTTCCGCTCCTAGAATTTCCTAAGGACGTTGGGGTTGTGCTTGTTCAAGTCTTTTATTAAGAATTGTCACTCAAAAGTGAGCCAAGTCTATGGCCACCATTCCCTAAACTTTGCAAAGTCATTGGAACTAACAAATTTGTACTCTTGTATCTCAGGACCTCTCGATCTTTCTAACCCTAGAACTGCAGTATCACCCCCTCCCATCATCTAGAACATCATCATTATCATCTACGTTTATTGGAGTAGGTGGAATGTGAGGATGAGGGCTCAGAGTCTTGGCTGCTTTTGAACCTTTTAGAGAACTGGAAACTGATGTGGACTCATCCACCAAATGGAATCTCCCTGGGATTTGTTGTGGTTGGACTTCTGGTTGTGCTTGCACGAAATTACCCTCAGAAGCTTCCCCGGATGAGACGTAATCACTGGTCTACAAGATATCAGGGGCTCTATTTGCTCTTGCTTTCCTTCTTATAACCTTTTGGATTGCTAGAGGGAGATAGCTTTGGATTCGACCCCGGCCTTGGGAGGGTTCTGCCCTCCCTTTGGACCTATCTTTTTTGCCTCGAGAATGAACCATTGTCTGCAACACATAAGAGCTAGAAATTAATTACAACTGAAGCTCAAATTGCATGCATAAACATGATTGGAAGTTGCAGAAAATTATTCTCAGAAAGGGTAGTGCAGACCATACAAAAGGGAGTGCGGCCGCAGACTGCCCCTTGCGGACCGCACAAAAATGAGTACGGCCGCCGACAGTCGAGTGCGAACAATACAAAAGTGAGTGCAACCACATAACCCCATGTTCAGACTACTGGGATCTCTGAAGTTTCATCACCGCGGACCGCATAAAAATGAGCGCGTCCACACAAGTCAAGCATACCATTTTCCTAACTCAGAGGGCTATATACCACACAAAAGTGTGTGCGTCCGCATAAACTCTACTGCGGACCGCGCAAAAATGTGTGCGGCCGCACAATTCAACTTTCACTAGCACTGGCCTAGGGTTTACATAATTCTATTCTCAAATGGTCATGATTTTAGCAATCAAACGATATTAGCTACTTACCCAGACCCCAGTTCACATTTTAAAAGCCACCCACATGATTGTAAGCAAAACAACAAAATATTGACATTTTTAAGCATGTAATTAACCCTAAATCAAAGAACAAAAGAAAACAAAAGATGTAGAATCCAATGAAGAAATTAACATACTAGTAATGAAGTTGCAGGTGATGAAATGAGGGAACAATTTGAGAGTAATGGGGAAATTTATTGTGCAAGCTTAACTTTAGAGCTCAGAGGATCTAGAAGTCTAAAAAGATGTACGAAGCCCTATTTTTACTTTTACTAGTGGGACCTAGTTTTTTACCTGACTGTGGCAGCCCTTCTGACGACTGGCTTCGGACCGCAGAAAAAAGTGTGTAGGTCACTATTGGCGTGTGTTAAGGGATTGTCAAGATAATCGGCTCAGTTATGTTAAGTCTATCCCTTCTTTCTTTTTGGCATGATCCATACGATACAAACAAAATGAGCTTATATTCATAGAAGTTCTAGAGATGCTTATGTTCTTGATTCCCTATGTGTCCTATTATTCTATCATCTGTTCATGGGTCTCAAAAAATACGTAAGTTGACAAAGTTTACTTCATGATATTAATCAAAGGCATATTGGTCTTTTCACATTCCGAGAGATTTTATTGACATACTTCCCATGTCTTACATTCATTTACATCGACCAATGACCAGATAGCGTTAAATACGTGTATATATGTATATGAGATATGGAAAAAGGTTACGATGTTATGTACATACCACCACCTGATCAGCTAGTATATGTTGATCATTTTGCCCACAATGGCCGAGATGATATGATGGGATGCCCACAGAGTCTTGATGATGTTATGAACATATGTACCTATGCACAACATGACATTCATACACATATGCATAACACTATAAGTATTTCATGATATACAAAGTTATCCAGACTTGCAGATTGAGCCATTTACTCCATGTTTCTTCCATGTCTTTTATATACTTATTTATGTGTTCTACATACCTGATACACTATCCGTATTGGCGTTCTTCTATTGGGGATGCTGTGTTTCATGCTTGTAGGTCTTGATAGATATGCCGAGACTCGTCCAAGTAGACTATCAACTCAGTAGATGATGTTGGCACGCTCCATTTGCTCTAGAGTTGCTTGTGTGGTCAGTATAATTTAGACGCGTATTGTTTGGTATGGCGGGGAGTCGTCCCGACCTTTATGATAAGTATGTATTCTTATAGCCTTGTAGAAATATGTCTGGTATACGGATCTTGTATGGCCTTGTCAGCCTATATTTTAAGCATATAATTGATCCCATAGGCCTTATAGGTCCGTATGCCACAGGTATGAGTTTCTATATCAGGTTTGTCCTTTCTATATCGAATATTCTCTCATGTTTACTCTTGTTATCTCATGATGCCCCTTCTAGACCACTTACCTATGATGTTGTAATAAGAAAGATACGTTATGATGGTACTTGGTTGAGTAAGGTATCAGGTGCCCGCCGCGGCCCATTGGTTTGGATTGTGACAAAAATGGTATCCGAGCAGTTCTGTCCTAGGGAGTCTACAAGCCGTGTCTAGTAGCGTCTTGTTTATGGGTATGTTGTGCACCACACGTATAAGTAGGAAGCTACCGTGCATTTAGAACTGCCACTCTTTTTTCTTACTATAGATTGTATGGTAGAGCTCACTTATAATAATTCAAACTCCTAACTTCTATTTTATTCATAATATGATGATGCCTACACCCAGAAAGACGGTTGGTAAGAGATATAGTTTGGAAACTGTGACGACCCAAAGGGTCATCACCTATTTTTTTCATCTGTTTCATACTTCCAAGGCCTTGAAAACCTCATTTTATATTTCCTCGATTTACGTACATTGTCCGGGCACGTAGCCGGAAAAATTCTGTGTTAAAATATGTGAATTCTATGGAAAATTTGAAGAAATTTGATATTAATATTGATATAGTTGACTTCGGTCATCATTTTTGGTAAACGAACCCGGACCCGAGATCAAACGATCCCGGAAGGTCCGTAGGAAAAAATAGGACTCGGGCATGCGTCCGGAGTCGAATTCTGAGGCCTAGAGCCCAAGATATGAATTTTTCTATTAAATTGTTTTGCTGAAATTATTAATGAAAATGGAAATGAAAATTGATTAAAAGACCATGGTATCGGGCTCGTATTTTGGTTCCGACGCCCGATACAAGTCTTATATATTATTTAAGTACTTCCTGCAATGTTTGACAGAATTTGAGCAGCGTTTGATTTGTTTTGAACCATGAGTTCCAAATTTGAAAGTTTGTGAAGTTTAAAAGAAGAAATCATGAAATTGAGGCTTAATTTGATGAAAACGATATTATATTGGCGATTTGATCGCGCGAGCAAGTTCATGGTATGTTTTTGAGGTAGTGTGCATCTTTGGTTTGGAGCACGAGGGCTCGGGTAAAGATTTGATAGGTCGTTAGAGCAGATTTTGAAAAGAACACAGCTGGTATTTTTCCCCCAACTGATATCTTCGCAATTGCAAAGATTTACTCGCAATTGCGAGACGACCCAGAACTGGCCTTGGTTCGCAAATGTGAACCAACCTTCGCAAATGCGAAGTTGGCCAGGAAAAGCCTTGGTTCGCAAATGCGAACGGACCATCGCAAATGTGAAGCAGCACAGAAAAGGCTTACATTCACAAATGCGAACATAATGTCGCAAATGCGAGGCTGCCCTGTATTGGGCTTAGTTCGCAAATGAGAACGTTTCCCCGCAAATGCGAGTTCCGCAGCCCATACCTCTCATGTTCGCAATTGCGAACATATGTTCGCAATTCCCATATCCGCAGTTGTGCAATCTGATAATTAAACGTTTTTGTCACGCCCCAAATCGAGGGACATGACCGGCGCCTGACCGAGTTGCCCCAGTCAAGCGGACCTGGGTGCCTTTCATTCCCACGCGTTAACCTTGCGTTGATTGTTTCTCATTAACCAAATATTTTACCAATAATGACTGATTTCATAATGCATAAACATAACCATGTGATTGATTCACTAACAAGTTCATAATTTATATTTACAACGCCCCATACATATACATAGGCCACAATCCCACAGTTTACATGTCTATGGAGCCTCTAGGATACAAAAGGGAAATACAATACTTGCCGGTAACAAGGCTCCGGCTATACCTTACAAAACCAAAATGAAACCTAAACCGAGTGGCATGAACCACACAAGGCCCCGAGAAAGAAAGGGGCTCACCAAAACGGGCAGTGGAAGGAGAAGGATACTACTGCCGATGAGCTGAAGTGCCTGCTACTGATCCACCTACAATCATGACACGAATGTAGCGCCCCGGCAAAAGGGACGTCAGTACACTTGAATTGTACTGGTATGTATGGACAAACTTTGTCCCAAGTAAACTCAAGCCATTAAATTACATCAACAATTAATTAAGCCAACCAACCATGTTTCCACATTTTCCTCATTTCAAATAATTCTCACACAAAGCACTTTCTACGATCAACCAATTTAACAATAACCAATCAATCACGTAAAGCACAAGTAGTCAAACAAAGGGGCAATCGGTGCCCCACAGGTTGCAAACTCTCCTGCTGTCTCCTTTCACAATTTCACATTATTGATTTTTGTATCAATTTTCAATAGCGATTTCGATCGCTTTCCATCCTTATTGCCCCCGACCACCCTTATTACCTCGGCCACCCTTATCACCCCAACCCACACCTTATTTCCCCACGTTGCGGCGTGCAACACAACCCCGCCTTACAGTTGAAAACACAACAATTTCAAACAGCAGATAAGGTACTACACACAATTTCAACAAGTTCAAATAAGCAACTTACACATCGGTTCATGTTCTCAATTTCTTCTCAAGCCAATATCAAAACCAAGTTACAAGTATTCCAAAATCGAAAATGCCCACATAATCATGTTCAACAATTTACCACAATTAAGGTGTTTCAAATTCCTTCCACAATAAGCCAAATATGCCATCACAATGGTTGTTCCCAATTCTTTACCAATCTCGATTACCTTTTTATCTTTCAATTCATATTTCATACCACACCACACGTAGTTCAACATCAATCAAATGCTCAACAAGGAAATCAAAGAATTACGTAAAATTTCTCAATTTGACACACATTTGGGCGATTTTACAAGAATCAAAATTAGCCATACATACCTGGTGATGAGTTTTCTTCCGCTAAATTCCTACTTTATGCTTACCCACGCTATCTTACTCTTGCCAACCTTGTTCTTGAAGACTCTTACTTCTACTCACTTCTTTTTACTAAAAATCAAGTTCAATAATCATGCATGAGTGTAAAAATTCTATTTTTAAAAGCTATTATATGCAAACCTCTCTTTACCCAATTAAAACTGAAAATCAAAGAAAATAGTTAGGGTTTTTACCTTGAAAAGATTGGGGAAGTTGAATCCTTGCCCTAAGATCCCTTGGAATTAAGATGGTTGGAACAATCTTTGAAGATGAAAGATTTCTCTCTCTAAAAACCCTCTCTTCTCTCTCTAATTTTGGTAAGATGATATGATAAAATGAAGAAGAAGTGTGTTATATTAAAGAAGAGATCGGGTCAAAATGTTACAAAAATCGGGGCCGGGGTCAATTATGCGGTGCACTATGCGACCGCAGAATCAACATGCGGTCCGCATAGTGACCGCAGAATTGCCCCAAATTTTACACAGGTTCTGTTAAGGAATGCGGCCAGAATGCGGTCCGCATGCTTGATCTACGGTCGCAAAGTGCACCGCAGATTTGACATGCGATCGCACATCGACCGCACTTTTGACACGATTTTTGGGAAACTCTCTGGAACGTTTTGCGGCAAGAATGCGGTCCGCATGTCAGGTTTGTGGTTGCATTCTTGACCGCATATTTGACATTTTTCGGAAAAGTTAATTCTCTACATTTTTGAAACTTAAATCACTACCAAGGGTCCGAACCGCGGCGAGCTTGCTCGCCGCGAAGAATTCTACGCATTCCTAACACATTATTCGGACCATGACACCACAACTACTAGGTTTTATGCACAAAAATTTTACGGGGCCTTACATCCTCCCCCCTTAAGATCATTCATCCTCGAATGAGGATTTTGAAATAAATGAGTTGGTTTTGAAAGACATGATATGCAACCATCAAAATTTTGACTAACTCTTATATTTTAGAAAAATTTCGCCGGAGTTTCCTTTGTATTATGGGCATATCCACCTGTCAGAGGGCCCCCGAAACACATTACCAAACAACAATACACAAATACAACACCTTTCACAACTGGTATACACTTTCTTACCTCAACGAATGCACATATTCTATCACATTGTTACAATTGCACATAAACTAGTCACTTCAATGAATTCTCACCTTATTTAACCATTTTAACACACCATGTACACTTAACAAACCATTACCAATCTAAACTTACTATTAGTTGTTTACTTAACACCCAAATATTTATAAGGATTTCATTTTTCAAGAAAGGTTCAAGTGACCCAAGGTAACAACACATTTAACTCATTACAAAATGAAGGGGACTTTACTAATACTAAGAGGGAAACAACTTAGACAAGATGACAATTACTAAGAGTAGGAGGGTCACCTAATTTCTTCTAGGCTTGATCAAACAAATGGGGGTACTTTTCTTTCATCTCTTTTTCTGCTTCCCATGTGGCCTCCTCAACTTGTTGACTTCGCCACAATACTTTAACAGAGGCAACTTCCTTATTTCTCAACTTACGGACTTGCCTATCAAGAATGGCAACTGGAACTTCTTCATATGACAAATCTTCATTAACCTCTATAGCTTCGACCGGCATGATGGTGGATGGATCTCCAATCACTTTCTTCAACATGGACACATGGAATACCGGATGCACTGATGACATCTCAGGAGGCAACTCTAGCCTATAAGCAACTTTACCAATCCTTTGAACGATCCGATATGGCCCGACATACCTAGGACTCAATTTCCCTTTCTTTCCGAATCGCATGACTCCCTTCATAGGAGATACTCTTAAGAACACCCAATCATCGACTTGAAACTCCAAATCCCTTCGGCGAACATCTGCATAGGATTTTTGACGACTCTGTGCTGTTTTCATTCTCTCCTGAATAACCTTGACCTTTTCCATAGCTTCGTACACCACATCTGGCCCTAGCAATTCCGCTTCACCTACCTCAAACCACCCGATTGGCGATCTACATCTTCTCCCGTATAATGCCTCAAACGGGGCCATTTGAATGCTAGCATGATAGCTGTTATTGTAAGCAAATTCTATCAGTGGCAAGTGTTCATCCCAATTACCTTTAAAATCTAAGACACAAGCCCGTAACATATCTTCAAGCGTCTGAATGGTCCGCTCGGCCTGTCCATCGGTCTGTGGATGGAAAGCTGTGCTGAGATTCACCTGAGTTCCCAAACCTTGCTGAAACTTCTTCCAAAAGTTAGTTGTGAACTGAGCTCCGCGATCCGAGATAATAGAAAGTGGAGTGCCATGAAGCCTTACTATCTCCTTGATGTACAATCTTGCATATTGCTCCGCAGTATCAGTGGACTTGACATGCAGGAAGTGAGCTGATTTGGTGAGTCGATCTACTATCACCCATATTGAGTCAAACTTACGCCGAGTGCGAGGTAACCCCACCACGAAATCCATATTGATCATCTCCCATTTCCACCTTGGTATTTCTATAAGCTGAGTTAATCCACCAGGCCGTTGATGCTCGGCCTTCACTTGTTGACAGTTCGGACATTTAGCTACAAAGCCTGCCACATCCTTTTTCATACCGTTCCACCAATAAATCTCCTTGAGATCGTGATACATTTTCGTTGAACCAGGGTGCACAGAATACCTGGAAGTATGAGCCTCTGCCATCACTCTTTCCCGAAGCTCGTCCACATCCGGAACACATAGCCTATCTTGACACCGCAATACACCATCTTCGCTGCCGAGTACAAATGCTGAGGTCTTGTCATTCATGACTGCTTCCTTCACCCGAACCAATGCTGGATCCATGAACTGTTTTTCCTTGATTTCCGCGACCAATGATGATTCCGCTCCATTATGCACCAAGATATCCCCCTCGGCTGACGCCGAGATACGAACCCCCAAACTGGCTAATTGGTAAACCTCTCGAGCCAGGGGTCTCTGATCCACACCAAATGATCCAAACTACACATGGATTTTCGACTAAGAGCGTCGGCTACCACATTTGCCTTCCCTGGATGGTACAATATGTCCATATCATAGTCCTTGAGTAGTTCTAACCACCGCCGCTGTCTCAGATTCAGCTCTTTCTGCTTGAACAAATACTAGAGGCTCTTGTGGTCTGAAAACACATATACATGTACCCCATAAAGATAGTACCGCCATATTTTCAAGGCAAACACAACAGCTGCAAGTTCCAAATCATGCGTCGGATAATTCTTCTCATGGTTCTTGAGTTGCCTGGAAGCGTAAGATATGACTTTCCCGTGCTGCATCAATACACATCCCAAACCAACCCTGGAGGCATCACAATAAACCACAAATCCCTCTGTGCCTTCTGGCAAGGCCAATACTGGTGCCGAGGTCAATCTTGACTTCAATTCTTGGAAACTTTTCTCACAAGCATCGGACCACTGGAACTTCACTGCCTTCTGCGTCAGTTTTGTCAATGGGGAAGCGAGGGTTGAGAATCCCTCTACAAACCTCCGATAGTACCCTGCCAAACCCAAGAAGCTACGAATCTCTATTGGGGTCGTGGGTCTAGGCCAATCTTTCACTGCCGCAATCTTCTGAGGATCCACCTGAATTCCCTCACTGGAAATAACATGCCCTAGAAAGGCTACGGACTTCAACCAAAACTCACATTTTGAGAACTTGGCATACAATTGATGCTGAAGAAGGGTCTGCAATGCTGCTCTGAGGTGAATGGCATGATCTTCCCTGCTCCGAGAGTAGATGAGGATGTCGTCAATGAATATAATTACAAAGGAATCTAGGAATGTTTTGAAAACCCGATTCATAAGGTCCATGAAAGCTGCTGGGGCGTTGGTTAGCCCAAAAGACATAACCAAAAATTCAAAGTGACCATAACGAGTTCTGAAGGCGGTTTTAGGAATATCTTGCTCCCTGATTTTCAACTGGTGGTACCCGGACCGTAAATCAATCTTTGAGAAGAACCTCGCTCCCTGCAATTGGTCAAACGGATCATCCACTCGAGGCAATGGATATTTATTCTTAATGGTGACTTTGTTAAGCTGCCGATAATCAATACACATTCAAAGTGACCCATCCTTCTTTCTGACAAAGAGAACCGGAGCACCCCATGGCGACACACTCGGACGTATGAACCCTTTCTCTAATAAATCCCTCAGCTGCTCCTTTAACTCCCTTAACTCTGCTGGCGCCATTCTGTAAGGTGGAATGGATATTGGCTGAGTATCCGGCAATACATCAATTCCGAAATCAATCTCCCTATCCGGCGGGATGCCTGGAAGCTCATCTGGAAACACTTCAGGAAATTCATTCACAATTGGCACGGACTCGAGGGTAGGCACCTCCGAGGTGGTGTCCGTTACCCGAACCAGGTGATAGATACACCCCTTCTTAATCATCTTCGAAGCCTTAAGGTAGGAAATAAACCTACCCCTTGGCACCACACCATTTCCTCTCCATTCAATGACTGGTTCGTTAGGGAACTCGAGCCTCACAACTCTCGTCCGACAATCAAGCTTGGCAAAGCACGAATAGAGCCAATCCATCCCCATAATTACATCAAAATCTACCATCCCAAGCTCAATAAGATCAGCTGTGGTATCACGACCACCCACTCTAACAACATAATTTCTATAGACTCGTGAGGCTGTAATAGAATCACCAATAGGAGTCGACACAGAGAACGGCTCATGAAGCTGTTCGGGTTCTATCCCAAAGCTTGAAGCAATGAATGGAGTAACATAAGACAAGGAGGACCCTGGATCAATAAGGGCATAGCAATCAATAGTTTGAACGGACAGGATACCTGTAACAACATCTGGAGAAGCCTCGACATTCTGGCGGTCACTCAATGCATAGAATCGGCTAGGTCCACCCCTACCCCGAGCTCCACCCCTAGCTGCACCACGCCCTGCTGCTGCTGGAGTACGCGCTGATGATGTAGCAGCTGAAGAACCGGATGACTGAGCAGATCCCCTACCTATACCCTGACGGGGTGCACGGCAGTCCCGCTGAATGTGACCTCTCACCCCGCACCCGAAGCACACCGGAAGGTCAAGGTAGCAAGTTTCTGTATGAAATCTCCCACACTTGGGGCATGTAGGTCTCCCCTGCTGCTGGGATCTCACCCCAGGATGACCAGACTGACGAGACCTCCTGCTGTCTGAACCAGGTCTCGAGTAACTGCCCTGCCGATGACTGTGCACGGATGGCGGTGCACTCGCGGAGGACTGAGCATATGACTGGGATGGCCCTGATGACCCCCTCCCTGGAAGTGATCTCCCCGAACGACCCATTGACCGGGCCCTGCTGCTACTTTCTCTTTCTGCACGAATCTTCAATTTCCTGGCCTCTGTGGCCCGAGCAAACCCCACGATCCTCCCATAGTTCATATCTGAGTGCAAAGCTGCTGTGGCGGCCTCATTTACTACCAAAGGGCTAAGGCCCCTGAACAAACCGTCGAACCCGGGCATCCATGGTCGACACTAAATGAGGAGCGTACTTGGACAACCTTACGAACTCCATGTGATACTCCCAAACACTCATACCGCCCTGTTTGAGAACCTCGAACTCAGTGGCACGGGCTGCCATTGCCTCAGGCAGGTAAGAAGTGGTCCATAAATGCATCTATGAACTCATCCCATCTGGCCGGAGGGCTCCCTTCCTCACGGGAATTCTCCCACATTTCGAACCATGAACGTGCCGCTCCCTTCAGCCTGTAAGAGGCCAACTCTACCCCTCTATATCTGTAGCCTTCATCACTCTGAGGGTCTTGTATATCTCATCAAGGAATTTCTGTGGGTCAGCCTCTGGGTCGGTGCCTGAGAATTCTAGAGGGGCCAACCGCAATAATTGGTGGACTCTGGAGCCGGAGGAATCTCCCTGTCCGCTAGAGGATGTAGGGGCATCATGGGATCTCCGGGCCTGGGCGGCCACTAACTGTGTTAACATATGGATGGCTCCCCTAAGTTCTTCATTAGAGATACCGGAGCCCGAAGCGAGAACTGTATCTGAGTCAGGAACACTGGCAGGAGGAATGGTGGCATCCTCTGCCGCAGCTGGAATAGGGACACTTGGGTTTTGAACAGATGGGCCAGGCAAATTCGGGACTGGAGGGTCATTCTCTCCCACGGCATCGGGTACATGATTAACAGCTTCACTTGGGCCGGCATTGGCCCTAAGGCCGAGTCTAGCCTTCTTCTTAGGTGCCATATTCTGAAAATTTGGGAACAAGGCACGAATTAGACATAGATATTTCCACATTGCACTTTACCGCACGATATAGATTAGCAAAGAAATAGGTAAATTCCTAAATGCCCGTGTAGCCCCCTACTTATATGATGTGGTCGACAACACACCTATAAGAAGGGCACTACTAGACACGGCTCCGAGACATCCTAGGACACTTTAAAAACCATAGGCTCTGATACCAAGTTTGTCACGCCCCAAATCGAGGGACATGACCGGCGCCTGACCGGGTTGCCCCAGTCAAGCGGACCTGGGTGCCTTTCATTCCCACGAGTTAACCCTGCGTTGATTGTTTCTCATTAACCAAATATTTTACCAATAATGACTGATTTCATAATGCATAAACATAACCATGTGATTGATTCACTAACAAGTTCATAATTTATATTTACAACGCCCCATACATATACATAGGCCACAATCCCACAGCTTACATGTCTATGGAGCCTCTAGGATACAAAAAGGGAAATACAATACTTGCCGGTAACAAGGCTCCGGCTATACCTTACAAAACCAAAATGAAATCTAAACCGAGTGGCATGAACCACACAAGGCCCCGAGGAAGAAAGGGGCTCACCAAAACGGGCAGTGGAAGGAGAAGGATACTACTGCCGATGAGCTGAAGTGCCTGCTACCGATCCACCTACAATCATGACACGAATGTAGCGCCCCCGGCAAAAGGGACGTCAGTACACTTGAATTGTACTGGTATGTATGGACAAACTTTGTCCCAAGTAAACTCAAGCCATTAAATTACATCAACAATTAATTAAGCCAGAGCCAACCATGTTTCCACATTTTCCTCATTTCAAATAATTCTCACACAAAGCACTTTCTACGATCAACCAATTTAACAATAACCAATCAATCACGTAAAACACAAGTAGTCAAACAAAGGGGCAATCAGTGCCCCACAGGTTGCAAACTCTCCTGTCGTCTCCTTTCACAATTTCACATTATTGATTTTTGTATCAATTTTCAATAGCGATTTCGATCGCTTTCCATCCTTATTGCCCCTGACCACCCTTATTACCTCGGCCACCCTTATCACCCCAACCCACACCTTATTTCCCCACGTTGCGGCGTGCAACACGACCCCGCCTTACAGTAGAAAACACAACAATTTCAAACAGCAGATAAGGTACTACACACAATTTCAACAAGTTCAAATAAGCAACTTACACATCGGTTCATGTTCTCAATTTCTTCTCAAGCCAATATCAAAACCAAGTTACAAGTATTCCAAAATCGAAAATGCCCACATAATCATGTTCAACAATTTACCACAATTAAGGTGTTTCAAATTCCTTCCACAATAAGCCAAATATGCCATCACAATGGTTGTTCCCAATTCTTTACCAATCTCGATTACCTTTTTATCTTTCAATTCATATTTCATACCACACCACACGTAGTTCAACATCAATCAAATGCTCAACAAGGAAATCAAAGAATTACGTAAAATTTCTCAATTTGACACACATTTGGGCGATTTTACAAGAATCAAAATTAGCCATACATACCGGTGATGAGTTTTCTTCCGTTAACTTCCTACTTTATGCTTACCCACGCTATCTTACTCTTGCCAACCTTGTTCTTGAAGACTCTTACTTCTACTCACTTCTTTTTACTAAAAATCAAGTTCAATAATCATGCATGAGTGTAAAAATTCTATTTTTAAAAGCTATTATATGCAAACCTCTCTTTACCCAATTAAAACTGAAAATCAAAGAAAATAGTTAGGGTTTTTACCTTGAAAAGATTGGGGAAGTTGAATCCTTGCCCTAAGATCCCTTGGAATTAAGATGGTTGGAACAATCTTTGAAGATGAAAGATTTCTCTCTCTAAAAACCCTCTCTTCTCTCTCTAATTTTGGTAAGATGATATGATAAAATGAAGAAGAAGTGTGTTATATTAAAGAAGAGTCGGGTCAAAATGTTACAAAAATCTGGGTCGGGGTCAATTATGCGGTGCACTATGCGACCGCAGAATCAACATGCGGTCCGCATAGTGACCGCAGAATTGCCCCAAATTTTACACAGGTTCTGTTAAGGAATGCGGCCAGAATGCGGTCCGCATGCTTGATCTGCGGTCGCAAAGTGCACCGCAGATTTGACATGCGATCGCACATCGACCGCACTTTTGACACGATTTTTGGGAAACTCTCTGGAACGTTTTGCGGCAAGAATGCGGTCCGCATGTCAGGTTTGCGGTCGCATTCTTGACCGCATATTTGACATTTTTCGGAAAAGTTAATTCTCTACATTTTTGAAACTTAAATCACTACCAAGGGTCCGAACCGCGGCGAGCAAGCTCGCCGCGAAGAATTCTACGCATTCCTAACACATTATTCGGACCATGACACCACATCTACTAGGTTTTATGCACAAAAATTTTACGGGGCCTTACAGTTTTAAACCCCTTTTTCACCATTCTTTCAAAACCAAAAACACCACACACGATTTTCCAAGAGCAATATCACTCCAAATCACTTGTAACTCAATTTTTACTCAACTCTTTCAATTTCTAACATCGTTAAACATGTTTTCCATGAGAAATCAAAGGTTTTTTTGGTTGAAATTGTTGTTTTTGGGTAGAACCTAGGTTTTTCATAAATTGGGAATTGCACCTCGATTTGAGGTCTGATTTTGAAACAAATCATACAATTGAACTCGTGAGGGAATGGGTAACCGGATTTTGGTCCGAACCCCGAGTTTCGATCACGTGGGACGGGGGGCATTTTGGGAAAATTTGGGAAAAACTTTTAGAAAACCATTTTTATGCATCCAAACCAACTAATATAGCATTTATTAAAGTAATTGAACCAATTGTGATTAGATTCGAGCGAGTAGAAGGTTGAATTTCGAGGTAAAGCGATAGTTGAAGGTTAATTGGACTTCTAGGCTTTGAGTTAAGTGTTTGATCTATCCTAGCTTGAGGGGAATATGATTGAATGTGATAATTTCTAATTGCAATGTGATCGAGTGCGGTGTATAGGCGTGGTGACGAGCATCTATACACTGGCGTCTAGCACGACCATGAGTCGTTTGTTGACATATGTTGTGAGTTAATATGGGATGTTCTTAAGTCATGTTCTTAAGCCCATGCCGGGTTGTGAAGGTTGATTATTGTTTCCCTTGCCGGGACTTTATTGTGTTGTTGTTGTTGTTCCCTTGCCGGGATATTGTTATGATTATTGTATCCTTTGTCGGGATGGTTCATATTACTTGTTTCATTCTTTTGCCCTTGATTGTGATTGTTATTTGGGTGAGGAAGAGTGATAATGCACGAAGGGTGATGTCGTGCCATTTTTACTTATGTTCGCACGAAGGATCATTCTGTACCTTGTTTTACTGTTTATGCACGAAGGAACATTCCGTGCCATTGTCACTTAAATTATGCACGAAGTATCATTCCGTGCCATGTTTATTATTTATGCACGAAGAAACATTCAGTGCCGTTGTTACTTAAACCATGAACGAAGGATCATGCCGTGCCATGGATGTGAGGATGAGTGTAAAAGCACGAAAGGTGATGCCGTGCACTGCTATTTGTTTATTTGGTGAGGATGGGAGTAAAAACACGAAGGGTGATGCCGTGCAACCATTAAATTTCTTTCTTTGCAATAAATGTTTCTGCTACACTCTGTTTTTATCTTACTGATTTATTATATGTTGCTGATTGTACTCCCCCAGCATGTTACCTCCTTTGTTGGAGGGGTCTACGAGGACTATTGCGATCTTTATGGATTTTGACTTGCTGATGAACACCGAGGACGTAGTCCCTTCCCTCGGTCCTCTTTGTCCGAGATAGAGGGTAAGACCCTCAAAGAGTTAGATGATGATAGTTTATCCAGGATCATTGTCGGTTTTGCTCTCAGAGTGTGTGTTTGGTGTTTTATCCTTCTTTTTTTATTCTTTGTTTTTCGGGGCATGTTTCATTTTTGACTTACTTCTTTTCTTTTCGTGATTGCAGATGGTGATTTTGGAGATTGAGAGCACCGAGAGGGAGGAAAAGCATAGAGAAATTTTTGTGAGGTTGAAAAATAAGTACTTCGAGAATCACGGCAAGTACCAAGATTTTCGTAGGCAATTTCATGAAGGCAGCGATATGCAAGCCCTTCATGATGAGTGTGAAGAAGAAGGATGATGAACTAGTGAAAGCCACCGTGAAGTGTAGCGTCCTTGAGGGGATGTTAAGAAGTAGGGAAGAGGAGCTTGAGGTCCGTAGAAGCGTGGAGGCCCAATGCAGTGACCTTCAAGCACAAGTGCGACAGGTGGAAGAATGTCAGCTTTGGCTGGAGGCCCTTAATGGTGAAGTCGCCGAGAAGCAGAGCGAGCTTGAGCAGGCAAAATCTTTCTGTTTGGAGGCTCGGAGGAATTCAGGGATGCTTGAGTTGGTGAATAAGGCCCTCCGGGCCGAGCAGGAGAATGACCACTCCATGGTGAAAGCTAAAGAAGATCGACTAGAGGAAAGGATCAAAGAGCTGGAGAAGGATAACTCCATATCCTTCGTGATCGGGTGGCCGCTTTGGAAGTACTCATTTGTCAGATAATTTGTAATTATGTTAGTTACTGCTATTCATCCTTCACCAATATCTTTGTGATTGAGTGCCATATGTATTTATTTTCTCTCTTTACTTCTTTGTAATCTTGGGCTTGCTCTAAGTTGTTTGTTTACCCTCACGAGTTTATGCCTAAGGTCTTTTTGACTTGTTTTGTGTTGTATGTATTTATGCCTTAGTTCTTTTTGGCTTGTTTTGTGTTGCGTGTATTTTGCTGTGTTTTGCTAATTGGAATGGAAAACCACATATCACCCGAGCAGATTGGGTCTCTTGACCACACTTTTGCCACTGCCCAGCAGACCATCGATGATGCTAAAGATGCTCATGGGCCTCTCGGTGAGGAGATCCAAAATTTGCTTAACATCCATGTGCACAAGGTTGAAAAATTGAATCAAGAGAGGGCAGATGAGGCACGCAGGTTAATAGAGTAGGCATGCAAGGCAGCAGAACAGGCATGCAGGGAATTAGCCTTATTATTTTGGTTCACTTCATACAAGGATATTTGCACTTTTCACTCCTTAACCTTATTTAAAAGAGTAAAAAGATTTAAAAAGCTCAAAAAGGTTTTCAAATTCGAAGTGACAAAAAGATGTGTTTCGAAATATTTTTTGAGTCGCTACTTAATATTTGATTTCGGTATGTAGGTCACCGTTTTTTAAAAATAAGAATTTTCCTTGAAATCACATTTCACTCTAAAACTGACTGCACCAGAAATCTAGGCAAAGGATTCATTTGACTCAGGGAGAAGACGTTAGGCATTACTTGAGTCCTGAAACTAGTACGGTTGCGTACATGATTAAGTGATATCCCTATCCCTGTGGCCCTCGAAAAAATCAGATTAACACCAATACAGCATGTGAAACGTATGAGGAGAGACGGCGCATCAAAACTAAAAAAAATTATAACATAACGAGAGCCCCGCAAAATGTTTAATTAAGGGATTTTTTCATTCTTATACACTATTTGAAAATTTATTACGGAAAATATCCAAGTTTTAAATTTACCCGACCTAAACACATTTTAGTTATAAAATATATACATCCCACATTAAAAGACTCTTAATTCATTATTAGTGCATACAATCAAAGAATTCAGTTATACATTTTTCTTTTTTTTTCACCTCTTCCCCTTTTTTCTCTAGATCTTCCGCCTTTGCAGCAATTTAAGCCAATTTAAAGGTCCACTGTCATTCAAGCAGTTCGCCAACCATTCAAAACTCACATAGTTGGATGTTGGCTCTAATACAATAACTACAGATACCGAATATCTAAACATGTCACAAAATTTGGTTGAAGTTCCTATACCTTCCCGGGTTAGTGACATTCCTTTAAGAATTGTTTATCTATTTCATAATTTCTTGTCTGGAGAAGTTCCTAGAGATCTGACTAGTATTCCAACATTGTTCTACCTTCGACTGTCAAACAACAAGTTGGAAGAGCAAAAATTGTACTAGTTTTTGTTAATACACTGTATTTGTAAAATAATTCGGGAATATAAATAAATTCAAACAAGAATGTGCATAAACAGAAATGAAGAAACCAATTCGAGCCCACTGAATTCACAATGTTTCCTTAAAGAATTTAATCCCCTCCTACTACCCAAGATTATGGATTATTTCCTCCTAGGATAGAACGAATTACACATTGGTGTAGTGGTACTTCAAACTCCAGTGTTTCAAGGAACACAAAGTTCGATAGCAAATCACACTTACTTTTGCTTTGTTTGATGTTAAAAGTACGCAGAAGAAGGAGAGAAAACTCAGAAAATCATAGTGAAATTCTGAGCAGAATAGTGTTGTATTTATATCCAAAAGTTTGGCTGAAATCTAAAGAGGTGCAACTCTTCAGAATGGCTGATTATGCAAAACGCCCACAACATAAATGACATTACATAAATAGCCATTCATTCAACAACAAAGAGGGAAAATTGATGGGTAGTTAATTTTCTGTTACAAAAACAGAAACCTGATTTTTGGATTTAAATAAATATTATGTTATTAAAATAAATATTTAATAACATTTCTATTATTATTTTACTATTAACAAATAAATTTGGTCCAACAATTTAATCAATCGATCGATCATTTGACCAAATCCAAATCTAAATCCGAATCCGAATCCGATTTCGAATCCGAAGCCGAAGCCGAAACTGTAGCCATAGCCGAAGCCGAAGTCGAAGCCGAGCCGAGTGAGCGACGGCGACGATGGCACGAGGCTTTCTTTCCTCTCAACTCTTTAAGAGCTAGAAGAAGAGCAATTGCTTATATACCAATAAAAAATCCCTTCCTCATCCCATATGGGATAATGCCCATTTACCAAGGAGGGGAAACTTGAAATTTCACTCAAACTTTAATATATTAATTAAATATATTAAACCAACAATCCCCCACATGAATGGGAAATGGCTATATCACGGAAGTATGCGTGAAAAACTATGTGATTCGCAAGTAAGGATTAATTGCATCTGGACAAGTAGGTTTTCCTTTGAACTTCCGTAGTGAACTTATGTCGGATATACTCGATTAATCAGTAGATTTGATATCTTTGAACCGTCGAACTTTAATGTATACTTAGACAACCATAAGTCACACAACCAACCCTTAACCGTCTTTGGTTCTCATTGTTGTGTTCGTTTGAGTCATGAACACCGCTTGGTTTCATACGTGCATAGAGAACTGGCATTACAAAATTCTCCTTGAAGCGGCTAACACTTCACACTTGTATAGGTGATTCCTAAATGTGTCATCCCGTAGATACACTATTTGATGTACCCCGTATCAAATTTAGAAATCATCAAAATGTTTTAATGCTTTATCCTTGGTACTAAACATTGTCTTATACGAGAATGAACCAAAAGTTTATTAGACAATGTTGAACCATCATAAATGACTTTGTTTGATATCCTTGAACCTAGATCTTGGGATCTCCAGTCGTCTAGGTAGAGTTACCGCCACTATGACTTGTTCTCGGCCAGAATCCCATTCCCCTTAATGATTTCTCAACTACATCTCTAGTTAGGCCTTTTATAAGTGGATCTGCCACACTATCACTTGACTTTACATAGTCAATCGTGATAATTCCTCTAGAGAGTAATTATCTAATGGTTTTATGTCTTTGTCATATATGACGAGATTTACCGTTATACATAACGCTCCCAGCCCTTCCAATTGTCGCTTGACTATCACAGTGTATACATATTGGTGACAAGGGTTTGGGCCAAAATGAAATATCTTCCAAGAAATTCCGGAGCCATTCAGCTTCTTCACCGGCTTTATCCAAGGCTATGAACTCGGCCTCCATTGTAGAGCGGGCAATACAAGTTTGTTTGGACGACTTCCAAGATACCGCTCCTCCACCAATGGTGAATACATATTCACTTGTGGACTTGGAATCAATTGATCCGGTGATCCAATTTGCATCACAGTATCCTTCAATGACCGCATGATATTTACTATAGTGCAAAGCAAAGTTCTGAGTATGTACTAAGTACCCTAAAACGCGTTTCACGGCCATCCAATGAGATTGACCTGGATTACTCGTATATCGACTCAATTTACTAGTAGTACAGGCTATATCTTGTCGTGTACAATTCATGATGTACATTAAGCAACCCAACACACGAGCTTAATCCAATAGTGATATACTTTGGCCTTTGTTCTTTGCTAATGCAAGATTTACTTCAATTGGAATCTTTGCAACTTTAAAGTCCAAGTGCTTGAATTTTTCAAGTACTGTCTTAATATAATGAGATTGTGACAATGCCAGACCTTGAGAAGTCTTATGGATCTTAATTCCCAGAATTAAATCAGCAACTCGCAAGTCTTTCATATCAAACTTCCTAGTTAGCATACGCTTAGTAGCATTTATATTGGCAATGTCATTACTCATTATGAGCATATCATCCACATATAAGCAAACAGTGACTATGTTATTTGGAACATTTTTAATGTACACACATTTATCACATTCATTTATCTTAAACCCATTTGACAACATTGTTTGGTCAAATTTTACATGCCATTGTTTGGATGCTTGTTTTAATCCGTAAAGCGACTTAACAAGTCTACATACCTTTTTTTTCTTTACCTGGAACCACAAACCCTTCTGGTTGTTCCATGTAGATTTCTTCCTCCAACTCTCCATTTTAGAAGTCTTAACATCCATTTGATGAATTTCAAGACCATAAACTGAAGCTAACGCTACTAACGTTCGTATGGACGTAATTCTTGTAACTGGAGAGTATGTATCAAAATAATCAAGACCGTCTCGTTCTCTATACCCTTTGACCACAAGTCTTGCCTTGTATTTGTCAATAGTTCCATCATCTTTCATTTTCCTCTTAAAGATCCATTTAGAACCCAACGGTTTATTTCCAGGAGGAAGCTCAACAAATTCCCATGTATGGTTGTTCAATATGGATTCTATTTCACTATTGACTACCTCTTTCCATAACAATGATTCCGAAGAAGACATAGCTTCTTTAAATGTTTAAGGCTCATTTTCCAATAAGAAAGTCACAAAATCTGGTCCAAATGAAGTAGACATTCTTTGACGTTTACTACGCCTTGGATCCTCCTGGTTAAGTGTACTTTCTTTTGTTTCTTCCCGAGGTCGTTTAGATCCTTTACTAATCGACTCACATTCCTTTTTATATGGATATATATTTTCAAAAAACTCATCATTATCTAATTCTATAACCGTATTATTATGAATGTTGGGATCTTCTGATTTATGAACCAGAAATCGATATGCTTTACTATTAGTCTCATATCCTATGAAAACACAATCAATAGTTTTCGGTCCTATTGTTACCCTTTTGGGTTTAGGAACTTGCACTTTTTCCAAACACCCCCACGCTTTAAAATAATTTAAGTTGGGCTTCCTTCCTTTCCATTTTTTATATGGAATGGATTGTGTTTTGCTATGGGGTACTCGATTTAATATTCGGCTAGCCGTAAGTACGGCTTCCCCCCACAAGTTCTGTGGCAAACCAGAACTTATCAATAATGCGTTCATCATCTCCTTTAATGAACGATTTTTTTTCTGCAATCCCATTGGATTGGGGCGTGTAAGGAGTCGTTGTTTGATGAATAATTCCATATTCTAAACATATTTGTTCAAAAGAAGATTCATATTCACCCCCCTATCAATTCTTATCATTTTGATTTTCTTGTTAAGTTGTGTTTCAACTTCATTTTTGTATTGCTTGAATGCGTCTATTGCTTCATCTTTACTATTAAGTATGTAAACATAGCAATATCAAGTACTATCGTTAATAAAAGTTATGAAATACTTCTTTCCACCGCGAGATGGTTTTGACTTCATGTCAAAAATATCAGGTGTGAATTAAGTCTAAAGAATTTGAATTCCTTTCAACCGACTTATAAGGATGTTTAACATACTTAGATTCCAGACATACTTCATATTTTGATTTGTCACATTCAAATTTAGGCAATAATTCCAAATTAATCATTTTCCGTAAGGTTTTATAATTGACATGACCCAAACGTATATGCCATAATTCATTTGACACAAGTAAGTAAGACGATGCTGAAATTTTTTTATTATTTTCAACCACAATTACATTCAACTTGAAAAGGCCCTCAGTGAGGTAACATGTTCCTACAAATATTTCATTCTTACTTATTACAACCTTATCGGAAACAAAAATACATTTAAAATCATTCTTAACAAGAAGTCCAGTAGAGACCAAATTCTTCCTAATCTCGGGAACATGAAGGACGTTGTTCAAAGTCACCACTTTGCCGGAAGTCATTTTGAGAAATATCTTCCCACATCCTTCAATATTGGCCTTTGAATCACTTCCCATAGAAATCGTCTCATCGGATCCAACAAGAGCATAAGTAGCAAATGCTTCTCTAACAGCACAAACATGGCGAGCGGCTCCAGAATAAATCCACGACTCTTTAGGATTGCCTACCAAGTTGCATTCGGAAAGCATGGCACATAAGTCATCAACATCATCATGCTTTTAAACCATGTTTGCTTGACCCTTCTTCTTGTCTTTCTTCGGAGCACGACACTCCGTAGATTTGTGTCCGATTTTTCCACAATTGTAGCAGTTTTCACTATACCGCTTCTTGCTTGGGTTGTATTTTGGTCGAGAAGCCTTCTTCCTCTTTTTGTTCTCTTCCACAATATTTGCTCCCATTATTGTTGAGTTTCCACGGCCTCTCTTTTTAGCAGCTTTATTGTCCTCTTCGATTCTCAACCGAACAATGAGATCTTCAACGGACATCTCCTTGCGTTTGTGTTTCAAGTAGTTTTTGAAGTCTTTCCACAAAGGAGGCAACTTCTCAATCATTGCTGCTACTTGGAATGCTTAATTGATAACAAGACTTTCAATGAATTTTTTATTAGTAAAAATACTAAGATTACTACTTTCAACATCAATATTAATTTGATTTATACCTTCAGCAAGGAGATCGTGAATAATCACTTGCAATTCCTGGACTTGGGTAATAACAGACTTGTTATCTACCATTTTGTAGTCTAAAAACTTTGCAGCAACAAACTTTTTCAACCCAGCATCTTCAGTTTTGTATTTCTTTTCAAGCGCAGTCCACAGTTCCTTTGACGTTTCTACACCACTGTAGATGTTATACAAAGCATCTTCCAGCCCCCTTAAAACATAATTCTTGCATAAAAATCTGAATGCTTCCACGCCTCAACGATGAGAAAGCGTTCAGTTTGTGGAGTTTCATCGGGCAACACAGGAACATCTTCCTTGATGAACTTCTGGAGACTTAGAGTAGTCAAATAGAAGAACGTCTTTTGTTTCCAGTGCTTGAAATCGATCCCGAAATTTTTTTTGGGTTTCTCTACTGGTGCCAATGTTGTCGAAGTCGTTCGGCTTGTTGAGGCATTAGCAGTCACCATTGGAACAGCTTGGTTCTCATTCTCATTAGTCATTTCTGTAAACAAATGACACAAATATTAAAATCACGTAGATTTTAATAGCGTACAAAACCACAAAGGTTTTACTCTTCCAGAAACAGTAAAAACAAATACATAAATATATTAAATTTCTTAAGCTTGTTAGTACACTGTATTTGTAAAATAATTCTGGGAATATAAATAAATACAAACAAGAATGTGATAAAATGAAATGAAGAAACCAATTCGAGCCCACTGAATTCACAGTGTTTCCTTAAGGAATTTAATCCCCTCCTAGTACCCAAGGTTATGGATTATTTTATCCTAGGATAGAACGAATAACACGCTGGTGTAGTGGTACTTCAAACCCCAGTATTTTAGCGAACACAAAGTTCGGTAGCAAATCACATTTACTTTTGCTTTGTTTGATGCTAATAGTATGTAGAAGAAGGAGAAAAAACTCAGACTGAAATTTTGAGCAGAATAGTGTTGTATTTATAGCCAAAAGTTGGCCTGAAATCTGAAGAGGTGCAACTCTTTAGAATGGCTGTTTATGCAAAATGCCCACAACATAAATGTCATTACATAAATGGCCATTCATTCAACAATAAAAGGGAAAAATAAAGAGGAAAAATTGATGGGTAGTTAATTTTCTGTTACAAAAATAGAAAACTGACTTTTGGATTTAATATTAATATTTATTTAACATTAATATATTTGTTATTAAAATAAATATTTAATAATATTTTCTGTTAATATTTTACTATTAAAAATAAATTTGGTCCAAAAATTTAATGAATCGATCATTTGACCAAATTAGAATCCGAATCCGAAGCCAAAGACGAAGCCGAAGTCGAAGCCGAAGCCGTAGCCGAAGCCGAAGCCGAAGTCGAGCCGAGCGAACGACGACGACAATGACGCGAGAATTACTTTCTCCTCAACTCTTTAAGAGCTAGAAGAAAAGCAATTGCTTATATGCCCATAAAAAATCTCTTTCTCTTCCCATATGGGACAATGCCCATTTACCAAGGAACGGGAACTTGAAATTTCACTCAAAATGTTATTTCCCTCCATTTCCCATTCACACTCTTTTAAATATTTAATATATTAATTAAATATATTAAACCCAACAGTTTTATATCTGATTTATATATAATAAAAATAAATTTCATACAATTGATTATATATTCCACAACTTTCATACATTATTTATACCTAGTTATATACACTACAATATCATACTACATATAATTTTTATACAAATTTTATACAATATGACTTTTGTATTTTGTGTATCTGATTTATACAAAGAAAAAATAAATTTTATACAACTAATTATATAGTCTACTACTTATCTACAATTTTCTTATATTATTTTTACTCAATATATATATATATATATATATATATATATATATATATATATATATATATATATATATATATATATATATATATATATATATATATATATATATATATATATATATATATATATATATATATATATATATATATATATATATATATATATATATATATATATATATATATATATATATATATATATATATATATATATATGTAAAATACATTTTTCTACAATTTCGTAAGTATAATATATGTATGTCATGTCTTCTTCTTCTTCTTCTTCTTCGAGTTTCAATCTGATATTCAGCCAAAATCAAGTTAATTCTTCACAAAAATATCTCAAAATTGAGATATAAACTCCAAATTATATTTCCAATTGTTTGGAACAACACACAATCCAAATAAATAATAATTTTTAAAAATCCAAATTGGAATTCAAAGCTTTTAAATGGTTGTCAATGGTGAAATTGTTGCTCTCTTTTCCTTTGCTTTACAATACTTGAATTAGGGATTGAGTGAGTGAGTGAGAGAGAGAGAGAGAGAGAAAGCACGAGAGAGCGAGAAACAGAGAGAGAGCATATGAGGGAGAGAGAATAAAGATGAATAATTGATTCCTAATATAAAGGGATACTCATTTAATTCCTAAAGTGTATGTAATTAGTAAATTTGTATATAGCATGTAATTAAATCAAAATATGAGTAGGGAGGGTAATAAAATTTTTACTAATGTATAGGTATGTAAAAATTTCCTTAATTAAATGTAACCTTCAAATCCAGAGAACTAGACTATGCCAAAAATATTCAACTCCCAATTCATAATGTCAAGTTCAATTTTTATTTTTATTTTTTTTAAAAAGAAACTGCAACGAACAAAAGAAACATGAACCAACAAATAATGAAAAGATGTTAATAGTATGGAAAGATTTGGCCAAAAATGTTCCTAGACTATTCGCTTAAGTTCTAAAAATATCTTTCATTTATCTATTTTGTAAAAATTGCTCTTACTGTTAAATATCTCGCCTATTCATGCCCCTAATATCAACTTTTTGGCCCGCTCATACCCTAAAGAGTAACAACCCTATTTTGATTAAGAAAAAAATTATTATTTATTATGTGTTAATTTCCTATTTACTTAAATTAAAACCTCACCCCATACACTTATTAGCCTATTCCGTCTTAGATTTTCACCCTTCAACACCCACGGATCTCCCTCTCCATCTCAATTTTTTGGCCTTAATTTAATTTTAAAATTAACATTTTTTATTAAATAAATTTTCTTAGTGAAATCAGGTACTCTTTGAAATTAATGCTTCATTGTAAGATTTTATGATTTAATAAGTTATTTTTCTACCAATAGTAATGATCATTGAGAATTTGTAATATTTTTTGTTCTATATTTCCTGACAACTTTGCATTCAATTTTGATTATACACAATGATTCATTTGGTATCTGCTCGTACCTCGACCTTTTTCTTCTTCATTGGCTCACCATAGTTTAAACATTCGACCATGTTGATAAATTAAGCTATTGTACAAGGATGCTCTTTAGGTTATGTCAATACCGTCAATTTTTAAAAAGAGACGGTTAAATTAAGAGAAATATTTGAGATCATATGCCCGAGAATATGAGAGAATACGACTTATTGGTGAATGTGACTGGAATAAATACTTGATTGAGTTTATTGTATGAATCAGTAAGGTGTGTTAAGAAAAATTGATGATGAATGATATTTCTATAATGAAAAAAATATGAGTATTGATGTGTACATTTAATATATAAAGAAATAGGAAGATGAAGATGATTAACTACACGCGAGAGTTTTGTTTGCTTAGGGGAAAAAATTGGTGTACGAAGTTCTAGTTGGTTGAATAGTTTTTAAAAGAAAGAGGAGAAAGAAACGGAGAAAAAGAGTCTTAGAATGTGGGTGAGTTTATTTGAATTTAGGTGAGTCTTAAGTTAGGCCAATGGGACGATGACATATAAAAATTAATTAAATTTTTTTTTTTGCCTAATAGGGTCTTTGAAAGTTGTATGATGTAAAGTATCGGTGACAAAAAATTTTAGTTGTCAGAAAATAAATTTTAATGATATTTGTAAATTTTAATGATATTCGTGCCTTTTTTCCATGCGCCGAGGGTCGATTGGAAGCAGCCTCTCTGCCCTCTTGGGTAGAGGTAAGGCCTGTCTACATATTACCCTCCCCAGACCCCACCTGATGGGAATATACTGGGTTGTTGTTGTTGTTGTTGTAGATTATTCAAATAGAGTGCAAAGTAAAAAAAAAAAATGAGAAGAACAAAAAAAAATATGAACGCACACATGCTAGAAGGAAGGGTTGAGGGGGTGGGGAGAGATTTTTTTAGATGGGGGTATTATTGTACCAATTCCAATAGTCTAGGGGCATTGTTGACTTTATTTTTGCTGATTTTCCTCTCTTTGTATAAAGACGGTCCCAGTGTTGGACAGAGCCCATTATCAAATGACGGTTTCGCTGGAATGCTTCCTTGAATATAACTACTCCCATTAAAAGGAATTTTTCCCTCTATACGGTATGGCTACAAACCGAATGAAGAAGTCGGAAGCAGTTCATCGCCTGTGAAGCTTGCTGATCAATATAGAGTTTTATGAAATATCTTAAAGTTTAAGGAACATATATTTTCTTCAGGAAATATGAATACTTTATGGTAGGGACAAGAAATTTTTTTGGCATTCGTTATGACACGTGGAAATTAATTAAATTTTTTTTATCTAACATGGTCGTTAGTCATAAGGGCATTCTTGAGCTAAAAAGATAGCGTTGAGGGAAATTTTTTCAAAATAGATAGACGGAGGATATTATTATACCAACACCAATAGTCAAGAGATAATAACAAAAACAACTACCCAGTATAGTCCCACAGGGTGGGGTCTGGGGAGGGTAATATGTACGCATGCATTACCCCTACTCAATCGGGCAGAAAGGCTGTTTCCAATCGACCCTCGGCGAAAGATCGAGAAAAGTAAAAAAAAGAAAAAATATTAGTGACTCCAGAATAAACCACAAAAAACTGACATATAAAAGGACGAAGTAAACAAAGCAACAGTGACTCCAAGCAATAATTTTGGCTATTTTCCGTATATTAAAAGAATCTCCATGTTAGGATCATACAGTGAGCAAATGGACACTAGCACCAAATCTGGACCGAAAATACAACGGAGCAGTGAATGGCGACCAGCCGACCACGCTTGGCAAAGAAATCCAAAATCTTGGGAACAAGAATCCTAGCCGAACCACAACCGGTACTCACGAACGACTCAGCTCGAGTTCAAATGAGGAACTCACATCCAAATTTATCTCTCAAATTAAGCTTGAATCGGAAGAAGCAGCATTCTTTACAAAACAACTGAAAGACGATGTAACATTTTTGGTGTTTCCTCTGAAAAACAAATGGCCAAGGAAGAGATGAGCTCTCAATACAACTCTCTGCTCAACCACTATCGGTTCTTCACTCGCTCTAAATGTATATGAATTGCTTCCCCAAAAATACATAAAATCCCCTCTGTTTTTTGTCTGTTCCCTCTTCCTCTCATTTTTCTGTCCTTTCCTTTGTTCAGATTGTGGCCGATACCCTCTTGCGGTGTGCGTGTTTCTTTCTTAATTAGGGATCCAAAGGTTGTACGTTTAGGGAATGGATAAAGGGTTGGTTGAAGGGAGGAGTGAGCTCGGGTCGAAAATGGGCTTAAAAAATAGAGAAAATTTTTCATAAACCACTATCTTTTATTAATAATTAGCTATCTATATATATTATTTGCTATATTACGTATTATAGATACATTTTATATGGTTATAAGATGTATTTGATGTATTTAAGTTATTGTATTCACGAATACAGTAATAAAATTAGGCGTGAATCAGGGAAGTCCGGCTAATTAGTGTTGTATTTAAGTGTATTCGACTGTAATCATGGAGTGAAACACGGGATTACAACTATATTCATGGCGTGAAATAGGAGATTACATTGTTTTTAAAATGGAAAGTGAATCAATTAACATAATAGACTCCTAATATAACTCAACAAACTCAATTATAACACACATTTTGTATTTTCAGTTATAAAAAATATTCTCAGCCAAAAAATACTCCAAAAATATAGCAATCTTTAGAGAAATTATATAATACATCTGAATACATAAATTTTATATTAATTAAAAAACTTATGAATACATTCATGGCATATAGCGAGATAGTGAATACGATTACATATATAAAAAATACCGCGGGATATATTGAAATATAATAGGAAAAAAAATAGAGAATACAATAAAATACATGGATACAACAAGGTACACTAAATTACGATGAAAAAAATAATGAATACAATAAAAAACATGAAAATACAATGTAATACGTTGAAATTATTTGGAAATATATTAAAAGAAATGTTCTTCTTTATCGCGAAAGAAAGAAATCGTCACTTAGTGGATCTCCAAAACCGAATCCTCTTTCCACAACCGTCGCCATCTCCTTGTTGGACTTGAAATTATGAGCAATATTCCCATGTTGAAGTTGATGAAAATCTTGAAAATTTTGAGTACTACTCAAATGATCAGAATCTTGAACGATTAGGATCCCACGAAATTCTATTGCTGCAATGTCATGAGTCGCCGCCAACTCCTTTACTGCAGTTCAATTTTAGAAGAATACAAAGCAAAAAGAATGAAAAAAAGTTGATTTGCGTATAAAGGGAGGGTAAAGCGGAAAGGGATAGAAAGAAAATCAGTGGAAGAAAGAGGAGATCGGAAATTTTAATGGGATATAGGAAGATAATGGGATGTATCAAAGTAGAGAGAGAAATTGTAACGACCCGACCCGTCGTTACGGGAGTTATCGCCCCGTTTTCTTCATTTAACACTTCAATATGCTAATTTATGTGTGTTCGGAAAGTTAGAAGCAAATCGGAGGGAATTTAGATAGAAATAAGGCCATAAATCTCTTTATGAGAAGAACAAGTTGGAAAAGTCAACCGAATGTTGACCGATGAGTTAGATAGCTCGGAATAGAAATCTGATGATTCGACTAGTTTCAGGGGATCATTTATGACTTAGGAGAGCAATCAAAATCAAATTCGGAGGTCCGGTGTAGTTTTAGGCTTGAATTGGCTAAGGTTGAATTTTGGCGAAATCCGAACGGTAGGTGAGATTTTGATTCGGGGCTCAGAACGAAATTCCGAGAGTTGCAGTAGCTCCGTTAGGTGATTTTGGATATGCGTGCAAAATTTCAAGTCATTCGGAGGTGTTTAGGTCGGGTTTTAGATCAAATGCAAGTTTCGGAAGTTTTGGAAGAACTTAGGCTTGAATCCGATGTAAATTTGGTGTTTTGATATTAGTTTTGGTGTTTTGAGAGTGAAACTAAGTTTGCATGATCATATGTGGCATGTTAGTATGTTCGTATGCAGTCCCAAGGAGCTCGGGTGAGTTTAAGATAGGTTTGGGTTGTGTTATGCTCGTTTTTCTTATGCTTCGACATCGTTTCTTCAAGCATAAATGATATCATATTGAACAAATGAGCTTGGATTATTGTTTTGAATGAAGAACTAGATCTGTATCGTAATTAAGGACCCGTAGCAAAAAGAATCATCGAATTTGGACATCGTATGAGGATTTTATGGCCATTTTACTAAGGCTGGCCAGATTTTCAGGTTAATGACGAAACTGCCCCTGACGGCGTATTAAAAACCTGCACTATTTGCAAATCTTAAAACCTACATATCTCCTTCATTATAAGGTCAAATTGAGTGATTCAAAAGCCTAAATTCATTAGAATTTCACAAGGAATCCATTGGGAGCAGTAAAACGCGTGAACAGTATACCTAGAACGAGCAGGTCGAGTTTTCTTCCAATTTTGGAACAGGAAGAAGCTTCTGAGGCGATTTTTAAGAGAGAAATCAATGGGTAATCGCTGGAGGTAAGTTTTCTGAATCAAAAACATGATTTTATGCTAGAATAAATACCAAAATTTCTGAAATTGGGTAGAATTTGTGAAGAATTAGGGCCTAAATCATGAAAACGAATTTTTGGGTTTTGAAAGGTCATTCGAACTCCGATTTCGATAAATTTTATATGCACGGACTCGTGGCGAGACGAGGAATCTGTTGGTATGAATTTAGGAATTTTTCAAGAAGCAGGCCCGGGGTCCAGATTTTACCAACTTGGTGTATTATTGCGTATTTCGTATAAATTGAATTGGGATATGTTTCTTTGACCCGTATTTGATATAATTGTTGTGTTTGACTAGATTCTACGCATGAGGCGACAAATTTGAAGGGAAAAGGTATCGCGGACGAGTCTACGGCCGGCTAGAGGTGAGTAGTTTGTGTATATGGTAGCCTGAGGGTTCGAAACCCCGGCTTAGCACATTGTGACGCTAGTAGGGCGTGGCTCGCACCCCGTGGCAGGTGCGGGATTGATTGTGACTGGGGATTGAGACTTGGTCCATCCCGAATATAAGAAATATGCTATTAGTGATAGAAATACACTGTGTTTGACATATTTGTGGGCTGTAAGCCTTGTTTGGGGCCTTATGCCGACCTGTAGTATCCCTAGGGGATAGTATTTATGTGATAGCTATACTTGCTTAATCATTGATCTCAGTCCTGGAATTTGAAATCACACTATTGAAATGTTAAGTCACCGGTTTTTGCAAATTAAATAAAAGTTAAAGTACTTTTCACAAATTATGAACTGGGAACTGGAATTAAGAAAAATGAACTGTTTTTGTGACTTATCTGATTTATGTGGACTGAGGATGGATCGGGCTGCACGCCGCAGCGGTTTATATGAGGATCGGGCTGCACGCCGCAGCGGTTGATATGAGGATCGGGCTGCACGCCGCAGCAGTATTGCGCTTGGGCTGTAGGAGCCCCTCCGGAGTCTGTACACACCCCTAGTGAGCACCGTCGACGTTAAATGGATCGGCTACACGCCGTAGCGGTTATGTGCATTGCATTGCATCTTTATTTGTTAAGTTATTCTGTGGTAGCTATATTGTACTGTTGATGCTAGTTCGTAGGAGATTCGGACTGTAGTTTAGCTTCATATTGTGGTATTCTGTGGATTTCCTACTTTCAGCTGCTTTTATATATTTATTACTCACTGAGTACTTAGTACTCACCCCTACTCCCTGCACCCTTGTGTGCAGATTCAGGTACACAGGAGAGATAGACGAGCACTCCGACTTTTATTAGTGTTTATCCGAGTTGCTGAGGTAGCTGCCGGCGTTCACAGGACCTGGCTTCTCTTCTTATTCTATTTTTCCTTTGTATATAAATTATTCATACTTTAGTGTTTGGTCTAGATGTTGTTATCCGATCTTGTTTAGAGGCTCCAGACTCGTGACCCTAGATCTCTGGGGTTGTTATACAGTTATGCTTTATTGTTGACATAAATGTTCAGGTAATTGATTTGAGCTTCATGCTCGGGATGAGAGTGTAAATGGTCGGGCTTGCCTAGCAGTTGTGTTGGGCGCCATCACGACCAGGGTTTGGGTCGTGACAAGTTGGTATCAGAGCCTAGGTTAACAAGTCTCGCGAGTCATGAGCCGGTTGGTAGAGTCTCGTGGATCGGTACGGGGACGCCCGTACTTATCCTCGGGAGGCTGCAATCCTTTAGGAAAGTTTCAAATTCTTGGAATTCTTATCGTGCGTACTTGATTCAGCTTGAGATATAATCTTTGAAATTCCTTCCATACGTGTGTACGCGCACTCGAACGCTCAATAATATAATTGCCTTGATGGCTTATGATTCCCTGGTCGAGGGGCGAGATATAATCTCTGCGAGTTCATATTGGGCCAGTCGGGAGGACTTGAGGCCAGATCTTTGTCTATGACATGTGCACCAAGGTGCGGATTTTGTGAGCTAGTATTATGAAACTTATATGACCGGTATTGTTCCTAACTGTGGAAATGGCAGCTTAATAGTGTACGAGCCGTCAGGTGTTAGATCCTTATTGTAATCTGTTGTGTAGCCCCGAGCTACGGGCGTGGTGAATATTTATCATATCTCTTAGTTGGAAGGTAAAGTGCCTTACGTGTAGTAGAACGAGTTTAGACGCTGGAAGACTAAAGTGATTATGCTATGTGTATCCTGGTGGAAAGTGTTTTACTGAAATACTAGATTGAGGCAAGGTAGGTGGGTCGATTCTGATGTGTAATTGAAGGGTATTTGATATATGTTATGATTCGAGCGGGTGCAACGCATGTTCAGGTATTAATTGTGATAATATGATTCATATAGTACTGAGATTTAATATTGTTGAAATGCATTGTGATGTCTTGTTGAGTTGTGGATGTATTGTTATAATGGTTTGGTGATTCTCTGGCAGGTGGATAAGCCAATTTACAAAGGGAACTCTACCGAAATTTTTGAAAAATTTGGGACTTAGAAAAGATTTCTGTCACCTAAAGAGAGTAGACTTAACTGTAGTGTGTGTATAAATGCAAAAGTTGCAGAAGAGTTAGGGTCTCTGATGATTCGAGTCATTGTCAAGCTTGTAAATGACTTGAGATTAATATCACTATAACATTGTGGCATCATTTGAGTAAGAATGTTATAAGTGGCTAAAAGTTCTTTGATGTATGGCTCCGAGCCAAGTTGGGGAGGTTGTTGTTGATTAACTGATTGCACTGTTGTGTGCTATGTTGGTTCTGTCTCTAAGTATGTTGGGAAAATTCTGATAAAGGTTATGGTATTTCGTAGATGTGAAGAAATCCTAGGATGATTTAAACTGCTGTTGGTAAAGAATGCTCGATGTATAGAAAAGAAAGATAGCTAATTGCATCTGTATGAAATCATGTTCTGCGGTGACAGAGTTCTAACAAGGCACGAGTGGTTCCGTTCAATAAGACGGTTGGATTATAATTGAATAAGGGTGAATGACGCCCGAGAATGGTTTTGCGGTGTTTAAGATTTTGCTTGTAACAGTCAGGTGTATTAAGATTGTGTATATGGCTAAAGATGGTGATTTCGTTAGAAGAAATCAAGACTTGTGTTATGTTATGTGAATGATGGGATTCTATGTATCCGTATTGGGAGGTAATGATAACGAATTCCAAATCGCAGGAAGTTCTTCAAAATAAAACATTGTAGAATGTGGTACTTCTGGGAAATATTTAGTGAGTATTCAGCGGCCTGTGAGCCTGAGACCGTGTAGTCTTATGTATGAGTCTCGTGTGGTAACCTGAGTTGAGGTATTGTGGTGCTACAGTAAAGGCTAATATTAAATTAAAGATGAATTAGAAAGGAAATTGGTTAAATGGGACAACTTGATAATGAACCGAAACGGTGTAATAAGGATAAGATTAATTCCTGGCATGTGTTCGAAGTAATGAGTCTTGCAGGTATTGTGCAACAAAGCTCTTGTGTGCTGGAAGTTTGCTTAGCTGGGTTTGGGTAAAAGGGACTCAGTCCTGGCAGTTCATCTTGTGCAATAAATTAGGAGAAAGAGTTTGTGATGTGTTCTATCGTGGTTTGAAAGGGAGTATATTTCGGTCGGTATGTGAAACATGGAATGTGTAATTACTTTTCTTCTATATGGGATCATGAAGGTCCTTGACTAGTTGAGTGTGTCGAGGTATGCGGCGTAGGAGAGGGATAGAAGTTTCCATGTTATCTTAGTGTGGTATGGTATATACGATGTGTCATGGGAAATTGATAATGGCATGTTCAAGGTTTTGAGATCAGTTCATAATATATGGGAAGTCATTAAAAATTATTGGGTAGTGCGGGTAGCTGCAGGTGATTTAAGAATCGATCAATGGTACTGCTATTCTAGTGGTTGGCAGGATATGTGGTAAAAAAGGACAAGGTAATGTAAACTGATAATACCTAGTGGTATGGTGGTATTCTTTTGTTGGATCGACTGTGATGATTGAGTTGTTGATGGCATAGGGAAATTTTTGAATGACTTTCGTGGTATGAATGGATGATTGATGTGTGTTAAGTATTCGTACAGTGGAATGTGGGGCATAGTGAATCATGTGTTATATAGGTAATGGAGACTAGAAGTTCTCGTAATCCGCCTATGCACTGGTTGTATATCGGGGTATTGGCATCGTTTAGCGATAATTGGCAATTGGAAGCCCTAGTGGCTCTCTCTTAGTTTGATATGATGAATTTGGGGTTATGATACACTATTTCAGACTGGTTGTCATAAGTCAGGTCGTATCGACTAATGTGATATGAACTATGTCGGAAATGGCACAATTGCTTAACAGAGTGCATCAGAGTATGCTCCAACAGGGTAGTTGTACCCAGGACCAGCGGACGGCGGGTAGGTATTGCTTTGTTAGTGGGGCCTTCGTGGTTGATATCAGTGCAAAGGTTTCTACTATTGATCCAGTTTCGGTATTGGGGAGACTTTGTCGGATGCATATCTTGCGGCCGAGCTTGAGGCTATATATGTTTGTTGTAATGAGAAATCTGACTCGGTGTGCATTTTTTTTTTTGCGAGATTTTTGCGTGGATCGGGTGGCACGCCGCCACGGGTTATTTGGATCGGGTGGCACGCCGCCACAGGTATGGTATCTAGATCGGGTGGCACGCCACCACGGGTATGTCATTTTGATCAAGTTGCACGCCGCAACCGTGTAATATGGAGCATAGTTTTTTTTCTATAGGTTACCTTGCGTACTATACTTCCTAGTCTCTGAGGAAAGTCAGTGTTGGGTGTCGCTCGGCGACCGGCGCATCGGTTGTGTCCTTACAAGATTTGATGGCGTATATTAATTGTTTCACCGTGGGTGAGATTGATTGCTTGAGTTTAGACCTAAATCTGTGCGTGGCTGACTGTTTTGAGCATGGTGACTTGAGGTGCTTCAGGAGTAATAGTGTTTGGATGGAATCATGAGCCGTGGCAAGGCCACGTGAAGTTATGACCTTTCGAGGAGGATTCAAGTACTCTAATTCTATGATGTGAGACAAGATCTCATTTATGTGTTGTGACGGTATTGAGGAATTTGAATTACAGCTCCTTATTTGAGGTAGTTGTCATGATTTGAGTATGTTCAAGCGTTTCTTATTGGAGCCTGTGTTGTGCTCATTATGGCTTAGGCCGGTGTTGAGGTGTCATATCACCAGTGCGGTGTGTCATAATCGGAATGATCGTTGGAGCCATTAATGAGTGCGGGCATATATGATTTCATCTGGTTAGAAAGGAATACATCGAGGTTTGGCTCCGAAATATATTGTAATGTCAGTCAAAAAGGGAAATGGAATCATGCATGGATGATCTGAGAAATGGATTCGATATATCGCGTGTTTCAGCTGTCGTGGGCAGTATATGAAGATATTGGAACAAGACTTTTGCTAACGAGAAAGGTTTTTCAGTAGTAACTGGTTATCGTGGGAAATTGTTGTGATTAGAGGGCATCATCTCGAGTGATTGAGTTGTTTGGTACACCAAAAGATCTCACCCGGAGTGGCGAGTATGGGCTATTACAGTTGGTTCGAGTGTATTCTGAATATAGACGTGGGATTCAGATTTGGCATATGATTTCGGAGGTGCAATGTGGTCTATGTTTCAGATGGACTGTGAAAGTTCAGCTATATTGTGTTAGCAGACTTATGATGGATAGGGTGACATGGTACCACCCCGCATATATGCTTGGTGAGGTCAGTCAGCTATTGGGTTGCTTCTAGTACAACTCTGGGTACACTCGAGGACGAGCGTTTGTTTAAGTTGGGGAGAATGTAACGACCCGAACCGTCGTTACGGGAGTTATCGCCCCGTTTTCTTCATTTAACACTTCAATATGCTAATTTATGTGTGTTCGGAAAGTTAGAAGCAAATCGGAGGGAATTTAGATAGAAATAAGGCCATAAATCTCTTTATGAGAAGAACAAGTTGGAAAAGTCAACCGAATGTTGACCGATGAGTTAGATAGCTCGGAATAGAAATCTGATGATTCGACTAGTTTCAGGGGATCATTTATGACTTAGGAGAGCAATCAAAATCAAATTCGGAGGTCCGGTGTAGTTTTAGGCTTGAATTGGCTAAGGTTGAATTTTGGCGAAATCCGAACGGTAGGTGAGATTTTGATTCGGGGCTCAGAACGAAATTCCGAGAGTTGCAGTAGCTCCGTTAGGTGATTTTGGATATGCGTGCAAAATTTCAAGTCATTCGGAGGTGTTTAGGTCGGGTTTTAGATCAAATGCAAGTTTCGGAAGTTTTGGAAGAACTTAGGCTTGAATCCGATGTAAATTTGGTGTTTTGATATTAGTTTTGGTGTTTTGAGAGTGAAACTAAGTTTGCATGATCATATGTGGCATGTTAGTATGTTCGTATGCAGTCCCAAGGAGCTCGGGTGAGTTTAAGATAGGTTTGGGTTGCGTTATGCTCGTTTTTCTTATGCTTCGACATCGTTTCTTCAAGCATAAATGATATCATATTGAACAAATGAGCTTGGATTATTGTTTTGAATGAAGAACTAGATCCGTATCGTAATTAAGGACCCGTAGCAAAAAGAATCATCGAATTTGGACATCGTATGAGGATTTTATGGCCATTTTACTAAGGCTGGCCAGATTTTCAGGTTAATGACGAAACTGCCCCTGACGGCGTATTAAAAACCTGCACTATTTGCAAATCTTAAAACCTACATATCTCCTTCATTATAAGGTCAAATTGAGTGATTCAAAAGCCTAAATTCATTAGAATTTCACAAGGAATCCATTGGGAGCAGTAAAACGCGTGAACAGTATACCTAGAACGAGCAAGTCGAGTTTTCTTCCAATTTTGGAACGGGAAGAAGCTTCTGAGGCGATTTTTAAGAGAGAAATCAATGGGTAATCGCTGGAGGTAAGTTTTCTGAATCAAAAACATGATTTTATGCTAGAATAAATACCAAAATTTCTGAAATTGGGTAGAATTTGTGAAGAATTAGGGCCTAAATCATGAAAACGAATTTTTGGGTTTTGAAAGGTCATTCGAACTCCGATTTCGATAAATTTTATATGCACGGACTCGTGGCGAGACGAGGAATCTGTTGGTATGAATTTAGGAATTTTTCAAGAAGCGGGCCCGGGGTCCGGATTTTACCAACTTGGTGTATTATTGCGTATTTCGTATAAATTGAATTGGGATATGTTTCTTTGACCCGTATTTGATATAATTGTTGTGTTTGACTAGATTCTACGCATGAGGCGACAAATTTGAAGGGAAAAGGTATCGCGGACGAGTCTACGGCCGGCTAGAGGTGAGTAGTTTGTGTATATGGTAGCTTGAGGGTTCGAAACCCCGGCTTAGCACATTGTGACGCTAGTAGGGCGTGGCTCGCACCCCGTGGCAGGTGCGGGATTGATTGTGACTGGGGATTGAGACTTGGTCCATCCCGAATATAAGAAATATGCTATTAGTGATAGAAATACACTGTGTTTGACATATTTGTGGGCTGTAAGCCTTGTTTGGGGCCTTATGCCGACCTGTAGTATCCCTAGGGGATAGTATTTATGTGATAGCTATACTTGCTTAATCATTGATCTCAGTCCTGGAATTTGAAATCACACTATTGAAATGTTAAGTCACCGGTTTTTGCAAATTAAATAAAAAGTTAAAGTATGTTCATAATTTATGAACTGTAACCTGGTAATAAATAAATTGAGCTGTTGTGTGACTTATATGTTTATTGTGGACTGAGGATGGATCGGGCTGCACGCCGCAGCGGTTGATATGAGGATCGGACTGCACGCCGTAGCGGTATTGCGCTTGGGCTGTAGGAGCCTCTCCGGAGTCTGTACACACCCCAGTGAGCGCAGTCGACGTTAAATGGATCGGGCTACACGCCGTAGCGGTTATGTGCATTGCATTGCATCTTTATTTGTTAAGTTATTCTGTGGTAGCTATATTGTACTGTTGATGCTAGTTCGTAGGAGATTCGGACTGTAGTTTAGCTTCATATTGTGGTATTCTGTGGATTTCCTACTTTCAGCTGCTTTTATATATTTATTACTCATTGAGTACTTAGTACTCACCCCTACTCCCTGCACCTTTGTGTGCATATTCAGGTACACAGGAGGGATAGACGAGCACTCCAGCTTTTATCAGTATCTATCCGAGTTGCTGAGGTAGCTGCTGGCGTTCGCAGAACCTGGCTTCTCTTCTTATTATATTTTTCCTTTGTATATAAATTATTCATACTTTAGTGTTTGGTCTAGATGTTGTTATCCGATCTTGTTTAGAGGCTCCAGACTCGTGACCCTAGATCTCTGGGGTGGTTATACACTTATGCTTTATTGTTGACATAAATGTTCAGGTAATTGATTTGAGCTTCATGCTCGGGATGAGAGTGTAAATGGTCGGGCTTGCCTATCAGTTGTGTTGGGCGCCATCACGACCGGGATTGGGGTCGTGACAGAAATATAATAGTGTAATTGATTAGCGTATTAAGTGGCTTAGGGCTAGGAGGTAACCAAAATTAAATATTTTGCTATAAACCTTAAAAGGTATCTATAGAATATAATTTTTTAAAATGGTATTCATTTAAAATAAATAAGGTGTTAACCTTTGATATAGGAGGTGAAAATTTCAATAAATTATACTGGCCCAAATTCAATTATTTCTTTTTGAACAAAAATAAAAATCCTACCAAAACAATTTAATTAATCTTAGTTATCAAGAATAAACTATTAAAGCGAACTATATATTAAAATGAAAATATTTTTGATATTTTATTAAATGTTATAAAATAAGTATAGAAATCTATTTTAAAGTCATGGTAAAAAATAAAATATTATCATCCGAAAATAATAATTAGCTTAAACAAAAATTATATATGTATATATACAAATGAGAGAAGAAATATTTATAAAAAAAATTATTTTTGTGTTTTTAAATTTATGTTTTAAAATTAAAATTGAGGATAAAAATGTACTGAAATTCTATAAAATCAAATAAATACTAAAGTATTACGAACATTAAAAATAATTTTTAAAAATTATGCGGCAAAAATTATGTCTTTACACTGAAATTTTGATAAATAATGAAATAGCATACAAGTATTGCTTCTTGTACAAGACACCATCAAATGACTAGTGAACAGTTAATCATAGGACGAGCCACAAGAGAATCCAGTGTATGATGTGGAATTCGATTTACAAGAAACACCACAAACATCAGCTAAGGATCAGACCATATCTGCTTTCTTTTGGAAAGTGTTTTCTCTTTAATAATTTTTCTTTTTAATATGTAAATATTGTCATGAAAAAATATATAAAGGAATTTTTACATTTTTATGCCATATAGGAAATTATATTATCCTTAATGTTTAAGGTTTGATATAATTATATTTTGTATACCTAATTATCAATTATATAGCATTAGTGATTTTTAAATGTATTAATTACACTCCTAATTTAATGGTACCATATATTCTATCTAATACCACTCCCCCCATGTTTTTCTCTCCAATTCTCACACCTTCACCCATGTTTTCCCTCACACCCACGATTTTAAAATATATATGTAATTTTACCATTTGGGCTGACTTATATTTTGGTCTCCTATAATAATCATTGATGTTCAAATCTTTATCTAATTTTTGCTGCTGGGTTATTTTATAAAAGCATTTTTTTCGTATTGACATCTATATATTATAAAATTGTTTGCAATTTTGGCTGTTCGGTTGTTTTAAAAAATTATTTTTTCCACTATGGTTATGATATTCAAATCTTTTCTGCAATTTTAGCTGCAGGAAATTTTGATTCTTTTTCCACTATTATTATTGATTTTTCAAATGCTTCTAAAATTTAGTTACCAGTTGTCTTAACAATTGATTTTTTAACTCATTGTTTTTATGGAGTTTCAGTTCTTTCTGCAATTTGGCAGCTAGATCATCTCCTAAAATTCATTTTTACACTATTGCCTCTGATATTCAAGTCTTTTTTGTTCAAAAATAATTTTAGCATCTATTTTCTTAAGAATTTCACTAATAAAAGAGAAAAGGAAAAGAGAGCAGCAATTCCACCATTGACAACCGTTGAAAAGCTTTGAAGCTTTGAATTCTAATTTGGGTTTTAAAAAATTATTATTTGTTTGAATTTGGTATTATTGTAAATAATATGAAATATAGTTTGGAGTTTATATCTCAATTTTGATGAGTTTTGGTGAATATTAGACTTGGTTTTGGCTGAATTTCAGATTGAAACTCGAAGAAAAAGAAGAAGACATGACATACATTATATTGCAGAAATTGTAGATAAATTATAAAAAAATTGTAGACTGTTATTTATTTATTTTTTAGATTTGTGTTTTTGTGTTAAAAGTTTTGATGGAAGCTTCTTATTCCTCTTCGTCTGTTTTGGAGCTAACTTGTGTAGAGAAGAAGAAGTTTTTTAACTTATATATATATATATATATATATATATATATATATATATATATATATATATATTGTTATACCTTTAAATTCAAAAAGTATTATTGTATTGTATTTAAAGAGGCATGAATTTGTAGAATAGGTCGAATGTGAAGAATGAATAAAATAAGACTCACAATGACTTGTTTTTTACATTTAATCTACAACAAAACTACATATCATTTGAAAATTTAATATGAAAATTCAGAATATCAATGTTTCTACAAATTATCTTCAAAATAACTACAAACTGGGTACATTAAATTTTAATATCCCAATTTCCATTCAATTGTAGCATAATTGAGATTTTCAACACAATTGAGTTTTTTGCAGAAGATTTGTAGAAGTTTTAGTTATTTTTTATTTGTGAAAACAGAAATAAAGATCTACAATCAGAAAATAAATAATCTATAATTTATCTATAAAATATCTACAAACTGGGTACATTTATCTCAATTCTTATTCAATTGTAACATAATTGGGATTTTTGACATAATTGCATTTTTATAGAAGATTTGTAGAAGTTTTAGTCATTTTTTTATTTGTGAAAATAGAAAATAAAGCATCTACAATCAGGATACAAAAAATCTACAATTTATCTACAAAATATTTACAAATTGGGTTAATATGTGAACTCTACATGCATCCCTGAAATGTATGTTTCACATTTTTTATACATATTTTTATCCAAAATAGTACTAAATCATCCACTTAAATATAATTCTTATACAATGTTGTTCAACTTTCATACAATAGGTAAATGAATAAAAGAAAAATAAATAAATAATAGTCTACAATTTTTTTTATAAGTTTTTTAAATTTTACTACAATTTCTGCAATATAATGTATGTCATGTCTTCTTCTTCTTCTTCTTCTTGTTCGAGTTTCAATCCGAAATTCAGCCAAAATCAAGTCTAATCTTCACTGAAATCCCTCAAAATTGAGATATAAATTTCAAATCATATTCTCAATTATTTGCAATAACACTCAATCCAAATAAATAATAATTTTTGAAAGCCCAAATTTCAATTTAAATATTCAAAGCTTTTTAATGGTTGTCAATGGTGGAATTGCCACTCTCTTTTCCTTTACTTTGTACTACTGAAATTTGTATATAATTGCGTTTGATATAGAATAATTGTTGAAGATCGTTTTTGATTTGTGAAATCACAAAAAAGCTTTGAAAAACTGCTTATCAAAAATGAAAACTTTTCTTGAAATCAATGATTGAACCTTTCTTATGGAAAACAGGTTTATTCTTGTCGAGTACTTTCCATGATCTGCCACTTCCAACAGTTGACCTTTTGTAGTTCTTACCACGAACTGATGTTTTCTTTAACTGAGTAAAGACATAATCAGTAGTCTTCTCCTCCAAGTCTAATTTTTTTTTATTTGTGAAATCAAAAAAAGTTTGAAACACAGTGTATCGAAAAAACAGAGATGTTAAATTTGAAACGAAACTGACGAAGAAGATTAATGTGCATGATTTGCATTGTGAAAGATCTGAAAGAATATTTAATTCTCCTTTTTGCCGCGCGTAAATAAGGAATCATAAAGCTATAGTGATTCCTTATTTAATGCATTGTATATATTATGTAGAAATACTATTAACATGAATTGTAATATGCAAACTATGAACATATTTGGTAATATAGTTGCATATAATATATATATATATATATATATATATATATATATATATATATATATATATATATATATATATATATATATATACACGAAAATTTCTCATATATAAACTCTATTATTGACCTCCAGCTCATCCAACTTTACTCAAATAATAGATAAAGAATGGGCCTTTATGGAACAGATACAACATGCACTTTCCTTCCTAGAACAGTTTGTAAGGTGTATCATGACATGTGTGAGAACTGTGAGATATACAATTATAATAAATGGTGCCTTAGGTAAGCCATTTGATGCAAGGAAGGGACTGAGATAAGAGATCCACTTTCACCCTTCCTTTTTGTACTTGCAATGGAGTTTTTGACAAGGAAACTAAATAGGCTGACAGGAATCCCAAACTTCAATTTTCACCCCAAGTGCGCTAAGATGCAAATCTTGCAACTTGGCTTTGTTGATGATATTTTACTGTTTTGCGGGGGAGATATCGGCTCAATCCAGTTATTATTTCAATGTTTTATGGAGTTCTAGCAAGCATCTGGACTGAAGATCAATAAGAACAAGAGATCAATTTACTTTGGAGGAGTCACACAAGATGAGCAGGAGGAGATCCTAGAATTTTTAGGAATTTAGAAAGGAGATTTACCAGTCAGATATCTTGGTGCACCATTGAGCTCTAAAAGAATATCTATAACATAGTGCCGGCTACTCATTGACAAAATATTAGGGAGAATTACTTCATGGACAGCAAAGTTTTTGTCATATACAGAAAGGATTCAACTCATTAAAAGTGTTCTCTTTTCCATTCAGACTTATTGGGCCCAAATATTTTGTGACGACCCAGCCCGTCGTAACGTGAGTTACTGACCCGTTCCCCTCATATTACATTGCTTTATGTTCAATATCAGTATTTGAGTTGATCGAGTGGAATTGAGTTGGTTTTAGTTGGAAATGAGGCACTTAGTCCTTAAAAGAAAACTTGTTTCAGAAAAGTCAACCGGAAGTTGACTATGTGGTTAGAGGGCTCGGATGTGAGTTTCGGTGGTTCGATTTGCTTCGGGGGATGATTTGTAACTTAGGAGTGCGATCAGAATTGAATTTTGAGGTCTGATGTAGAAATAGGCTTAAATTGGCGACGTTGGAATTTTAGCGAATTCCGGTTGATAACTGGGATTTTGATCCGAGGGTCTGAATGGAATTCCAAGTGTTGCCATAGCTTCGTTAGGTGATTTTGGATATGTCTGCAAATTTTCAACTCTTTCGAATGTCGTTTAGTAGGGTTTTTGATTGAATGCGTATTGCGGAAGTTTTGGAGAAACTTAGGCTTGAATTCGATGTGATTTAATGGTTTCAGCGTTGTTTGACGTGTTTTGAGGATTGAAACAGTTTGAATAAGGTTGTTGGATGTGTTGATGCGTTTGGTTGAGGTACCGGGGACCTCGGGGTAATTTCGGGTGGTTAAACGAGAATTTTAGAAGCTTACAATAGGTCTGATATTTTTGGTTTCTGGTATTTCCGCATCTGCGGAAAAAGAGCCTCAAGAGCGGTTCCGCAGATGTGTCTATGGGGTCATATAAGCGGTCCTGGAGGGGGCCTGGCACATTCCGCATAAGTGGAAGCCTTCTGCAAAAGCGGACACCGCAAGTACGATATTCGACCGCAGAAGCGATCATGGGAGTATTGTGGAGACCGTATAAGCGGTCATCTTGATCGCAAAAGCGGCAATCGCAGAAGCGGTCCCAGGGTTTTAAGTGAGACCGCATAAGCGGTCATTTTGGTCGCATGTGTGGGACCGTAGGTGCAGTAATTTGACCGCATAAACGGAAAACGATCTGGAGATATAGTGAACAGTGTTCACGAATTGGGAAAAATAGGAAAATATTTTGGGACTTCGACTTAGGCGATTTTTGAGAGAAATAAAAGGGGTTTCATCAGGTATGAATCATTTGACTCGGATTATGTTTTTCTAGTGTAAAACTATGGATTAAACACTGAATTTCAAGGAATTAAAGGGTAAAAATGGAGGTTAGGGCTTGAAACCTAAGAGAGTTTAAATTGACGATTTGAGGGGCCAAATGGACTCCAATTCTTATGTATTTGGTATATACGGACTCATGGTGGATGAGGAATTCGGTGATGTGAATTTTGTAATTTTTTGAGAAGTGGACCCGGGGCTCGGGTTTTGCCAACTTCGTATTTTTGGGTGTTATTCAAGTTCTTTCAATTGGGTTATGTTCCATTAGCTTAATATAATTTATTCCTCATGGTTTTGGTCAGATTTGGCGCTCAAAGAGGTTGATTCAAGAGGAAAATGCTTGGCGGACTAGTTCTTTAGCGGGTATGAGGTGAGTAATTGACGTAACTGCTGTTCTGAGGGTTTGAAACCCCGAACTTTCACATCGTGACGCTATATTGAGGCGTGACATGCATTCCACGGTGAATGCGAGGTTGGTTACTATTGGGGATTGAGACTTGGTCCATTCCGAGTATGATTTCTTCTATATGGGTGATTGAGACGCATACTTTATCACTGTGAATTGGACTTATTATCATGTTTGGAGCCTTGTGCCGACCTGTTGAATCCTTAGGGGATCTTATGTGTGTTACCTCACTTATGTGCATATCAAATACTCTCAATAATACTTTCTATTGTTGAAATAATAAAAGAAATATATTTTTTCATGAATATTAATGAAAAAGGATAAGAGGTATGAGATCCCGATAGTAGGACAAGCCCGATTGGCTATGCATTTATTTGACTAAGATGGGTCGAGGACCCAACTGTGAGGATGATATTCCTTGTCATGGATCGAGATGCATGCTGCAGCTACGATATATTGATATT
>JASVEL010011306.1:0-55544 GCA_032618575.1 Nicotiana noctiflora | reverse complement strand
AACCCACTTTAAATAAATACGGGACTCGTAGTTGAATTTCGTCCCGTGTCTATTTTGTCTCCTCGTATCTTCTTTCGGAATAATAACCTTTTGAATATTCCACGTGTCTTGTCACGTTATAAAAAAAAACTTTTTCCTAGTACGAATAGATCTACTACCACAAATTTGAATGAATTGAATCAGTGAATATCGGATGATTAAACCCAAAAAAGAAATAAAAATATTCTTTCCAAAGAAATATCTAATGTACTCATAGAGATAACTTTAACTGTAGCGACAAAGATGTAGTAAGTTTTTTTTTTTTTTTGCTGGGAACAAGCTTTTTATATATTTACAAATTGACCAGCATCTATAACTCCATCCCGTTATTTCTTCTCCGTTTCCGGCCAATATTCGCCGGAGCACCAGACTTTCCGGCATCCAACGGAAAATTCAAAATAGCTTTTCTACCTCTCATCTTAAAGGCAGCACAATCATAAGCTCTAGCTGCATCCACGTCAGCATCAAAAGTACCTAACCAAACCCTTGACCCTTTCTTATTAGGATCTCTTATTTCTGCTGCAAATTTACCCCACGGCCTTCTCCTTACTCCTCTGTAATTCTTCGTCTTATTTTCATTGTTATAACTACTCGTTGTATCCGATGAAATAGTCGAGTTGGAACTAACACAGCTGTCGGATGTTGGACTGAGATTAGTGTCTGAATTTGTATTGAATTCTGGAAAATCGCTGAAATAATGGGAAATTGGTGAATTTGGGTACGATGTAGTAGAATCTGAGAGTGAATTATTGGAAGTAGAAGGCTCTGTTTTTACTGAGGTGAAAATAGGGGAGATATGATCTGAAAAACAAGAATTGAGGCTGTTGATGAATAATTCTGTAGTTGTGAAATCTTCAAGGAGATGTTGTCGTATGAGTTCTAATGTTAATCCTTCATCTGGTGTTGTCATTGCAATATTGTCTGGTATTTTTTGTTGAAAGAAGTTTGAAACTTTTGAAGTCCGTGTTTGTGTTTGTGTGTCCTATATATGTATATTGCACACACGTACCTCTCCACCACGAAGGGTGGGTGGGGTATCTATATTTTGAGAAACGGTTTGAACAATGTTTTTGATTTATTAGCTGGAAATAGAGAAAGCAACCTTATAGTATCTGTTAAATCCATAACATAACAAACATTTATCACTTATTTTAAATATAATGTTTGTTTTGATTGTTAACGTATGATTAAATTTATCATTATGTAACGATAAAATATGTCACTTTATATAACGATCGATTTGGTATGGTCGCATTGTTATTTTGTCCTTTTCTCTCAATTTCACCCTTCATTATTATTAAATAATTTTATTTTATCATTACTTACCTTTTTATATATCATATCATAATTTTTCTTTATTATATTGCAAGCTTAGTCATCATATTATTTGTGCGTGATAACATAAAACCACGACAAAATTATACAGTTCATCTGAACATTATATTTATCAAACAATACAGTACAATACAATATAATACGATATATTATGAAACATATAAAACAACCATCCAAAAAAGCTGCAAGGGAAAGCAACCTTATAGTAGTTAAAGACTTTTAAGAGTTTCATTTTTATATAAGTTGGTAACAAGTCAAGTAACAACGGCTTTTTACAACATCAGACTTAAAAGTTGAAAGATAACCGCATATTAACTATAATAATAATAATTGTCCATCATTAGGGAAACTAGTAAGGGGTCGTTGGTGTAAAGATAACTTAAATATAAATTAGTTATCATAGTATTATTTTGTTATTGACTGTTCATATGTTGTATTAATTTTGGGATTGCCAATTTTACTGTTTTATCTTGAGATTAGTATTCCACCCTCTGGTAGATATAAGTTATATTCGTACTATTTTTAATCATGGGATAGCTAATCTCAAAATAAGTAACCAAACGAGAGATCAACTATATTGAATTTTTATTTCAGGATCATTTTTGCTTATCCATCGTACCAAACGATCTCTAATAAAATAATACGAACAATTTGGTGTAATAAATTAATATAAAAATAGTATAAAAGAAATTTACACGATTAGGGTATATAAGAATGACACTACTTCACCAAAAAATTAACTGTAAAGATAGGTTAAGATATTAATTTTATGTATAACTATAAACAACAACAATAATAACATGCAAAGTATTATCTCATATCAAGGGGTCTGAAGAGAGCCCTTGTATACACAGACCTTATAGCTATCTTGTACGGATTTTTATGTATATATACTATTTTAGTTATTTCATATATTTACTATTTTATTTTGATATATCTTAATAAAATTTCAAACTCAGTCGTTGCTTGTAGATTGGGTGATGCATGGAGATGCAAATTGTGTCCGGTGATGTTGGAGAGGGGGATTTGATTAGTTGGTGTTAACAGGTTATGGCAACAATGACTACCCAAGTGGAAAGAAGACAAAGACTTTGTCGATATCTATCTTCTTTTATCAAGTGGGATGTAGTAGGGTCAAACAGTTAATAAATCCACCATCTTGAAACTGATAAACATTTTTTAAACCATATGTAGTTATAGCTTTAGTTGCACTTGTGTAAATACCACCATCATTCCAATTTATACAGTGTAATCGATTAGTAAAAAGTTTTAGGAAAAAAGAAAGACTTTTGGTAGAACTGTATTAACTTGTAGTCTTGATTTAAAGTTCAAACTCTGTTTTCATTTTTTAAATATAAATAGATTAATTCTATTTTAAACTAGCTTTAACTACTCTTATACGAAAGAAAAACTTGAAAATACGATAAAGTTATCTCTCTCTGCTATTTATAAGTTACAAGTTAGATCTGTGAAAAGTGAAAACAACCATATATACTTGTAGTAGAATATGTTATCTATATCACATCTTTTGGGTTATGACTCTTTTGCGGACCTTTTATGAACGTGTCGTACGGTATGCACCCAGTTGCCTTTGTGTTAAATGTTTACGTGGATGCACGCTTACCAAAGTACATTAGTTATGTGCTTGATTTTGCTCTAGGAGGTCAAAGGCTCAACATCAACTAGCATATTTTTCTTTCGCAAATATTTAAGAGAGCCTTTGTGGTTAAAAATTATGATGAAGTAGAATTGAACTCAAGATCTTTTTCAACTTAAGACTCAACAAAATCAATGGACTAAGGTTATTTCTTGTCTAAAAGTATAGTAATTATAGTTATATCCCAATTTTTCTTTAAATTTCAATACCGCTTACAAATTTTTTTGCGTACGTCCATGTATACCATGATGAAGCTAATTAAGACTGTTCACATAAGACGCCTTATGCACTCGACTTAGGTCCGAAAAAATCTGGTGTCACATATTAGTTTTTACAAAAATATATATATATATATATATATATATATATATATATATATATATATATATATATAATGAGACTCTTTTCTGTGTATGACTCGTGTCTAAGCAAGTAGATAAGATGGTCCAAACATTTAACACAGACAAAGAATAACTTCACACGTAGGAACCAAAGCATATGACCATTTCCAGATGCTTGAATTTTGGACTTCAACTTTGGACCCTACCCCTTTTAATTTGGTTCATGCATTACTATGTCAACAGAGCCCAAGGCACAGACAGACAATGACCTAAATTTGGATAGTTTTTATAGATTACAACATAGTACTATCTATAGCAATGTATATAGACAAGTTTTACAAGACTAGAAACTTGCAAGCAGAGTCGGATACAGTATTATGGTACTAATTTTATCTGATTTCAATACTCTCGATACAGAGCATAAATTTATATATAAAAATTTATTGCAGTTATAATAAATAATAAATTTAAACCCATAATTTTAAAAATACAATAAGTTCAATGCTTATCATAAACCTTAAAGGATTGTTTGGTACACTGAATAAGGTGGAATAAAGTATGGTACTAAATTTAAGTACTACTATAACATATTATAAATTTAGTACTACACTTAATCTTGAATATCTCATCTTATCTCATCAAATTTGGTATTATTTTATCACATCTCTCATGCGTGGCGGATTTAGGGGGCGCAAGGGTGTTCACCCGAACACCCTTCGCCGAAAAATTACACTGTATATATAAGGTAAAATCTATTTTTTTACCTCTATATATTAAGTTTTGAACACTCTTAACACTATCCAAAAATCTAGTTTAGTGGTTAAAGGTGTTCAAAATTTATATAAGGTCATGAGTTCAATTCTAACTAGCTACTTTTTTTTTTGAACACCCTTCATGAGGGTTCTGGCTCCGCCACTACTCTCAAGTGGGATAAATTAGTCCATGAATTATAATCCCGAGATAATTTAATCCGCGTATCAGACGACCACTAAGTGAGATGGGCAACGATATCCATGAGTTGCGAGATCCCATGTGATTAGCTATCCCACATTTTATATGGGATAACTAATCCTACGATTTTAGTACAAAATGGTTATCAGGGCTAATTAATATTCATAACCAAAACACGGGAAAAATTAGTCCTGCATTTTATCTCCAAATTGTTATCCTTTATCTCACCAACCAAACGATCCTTAAAAGTTGAACTCACAAAATTTAAATCTTGAATTCATCCGTACTAGTAGATAGGTAATCACAAAAATCTAGAAGGGAAACAACTTGATGTACCACTTGCTGTCATGCTGTGTCCTTTAAACTAGTTGCAAATCTTTTGTCTCAGTATCCCTAACATGGGCCATATATCATTATGTGTTGATAAAATCATCAATGTCACCATCATAGCAGTGCGAAATGTGCCTTTCCAGCATTGAGCACAAACACATACATCCGACAAATTTTTATTTTGTGTTTCATACAATCGACGTTAATTATATAAGATAATTTTTTATTTTATAATTTTGTGAATTCAGATTTCTGTGAACCTCCACCTACGACCGTTAGGTCCTGGGTTCGAGTCACCGTGGAGAGGAAGTGTGGAAACACTATAGATCCTCCTAATTTGGGAGGGGTAAAAAAAAAAAAGTGAATTTAGATTTCTGTGGATCCAGAAGTGTAAGATTGAGGTACGCAAATTTATGAGACAAAAAATAACCTTATACAATAAGACACAAAATAAAACTTCTCCGTACATCTGTTGTCCTCCATTTCAACTATATGTTGTATATGTATGTATGGGAAAAGGGATAAAAATACCTCTCTAGTCTCTACTATATAAAATTGTTTAATTTTACCTGCTGTTGTACTCTAGATCCATCCATAGTATTGTTATTAATTGTGTTGCATGGACTCTCCAACATAACTACCGCACTCATATTTAATTCTCCAAAAATGCACGCATCGATATTTTTAGAGATTCCAATCAACATAGGTTATTAACATGTCTTTTCTTTTGGTCCTTGATCCTTAATGGAGTTTCAACCTGAGATATATTAGAGAGTAATTTTAAATGATTGTAAAAAATAAATGGATAATTTTGGATCTTTTTCTCGAAGTATTTAGGCACATAAAATCCAATTATTCCAAGCTGGAGCTCTATTAATGGCAATGCAAATACAAGAGCCATCGGATATTTTTGAACATTTTTATTTTATATCAAGGGGAAGGCGCAGCCGCAAAATTCCAAAAAGATCCATCACTTTCTCACTAGGCCAAGGGGGACCTAATTGTATCTTGCTTATCCTGAAACTTTTGATAAATCGCTTTAGTCTATTAATAATTTTTATTTTATAGAAGAATTCCAAATTGTATATCGCGTTATTGCATATATATTGGTGAAACCATGTGGTCATAAGGGTGGTCATTCTTTATCGAAAAATTGTGTCGAAATTTTTTTTTTCATTTTTTTCAAATTTAAATACCCTTAAAAAAATTCTTAGCTTCACTGCTGATTGCATAGGTGCGACTTCAATATTGTTACTACTTAAGTAGATGCATAATAAAGCAAGCATAAATATGAAGGCATAGACTGCATTTAAAAAGTGTAAACATACTGGTCCAGGTAATGCAGTCTATATAGGTCAAGCTTCATCTGTTCAGAAAACTTAATTTTGGATATATGGAAACATGGTATATTATTGTAGTCCAGGATCTAGAAACATGGATTCAGTATGACTGTATGAGTCTAATGTTATTACGCATACTGCAAGGCGGATCTACCATGTAAAACATGATTCACGTGAACGTGATTTCCGGGTTAAAGTATAGATATGATACATATAATTTGGCGAAAATAGGTATATACTGGATGGAACCAATGGTCAAAAGAGATCATATAGTGCATTGGTTTTGGAGTCCATTACTCAAATAGTCACGACTATTCTAAATTATCTCCTAAAGTCACTTTACTTTCGTCTATAACCACAGTGTCATTGAATTATGCCTATTTCACTCAGAAGCTCACTCAACTAGATTTTTCAAATTTTAGATTGTCAAATACCTATTTTACCCTCTAAATTATAAATTTTTATCTTTTATTTTTATTTTTTTAAAAACTTTTTAATTATGATTTTGCCTTTTTAATTTATATTATGGACTTACTTATAGAAACAACAAATATTATTTATAAATTAAAAAAATAGAAAGTATTTAAGCATATATAATGATGCAATAACAATATAGAGCATAGTGAAAAAAATTAATTAGAATAATTTGTTAGTAATAATAATTCTAGTATTAACAACAAAAACTCAAAATTTATTTATACAGTTCAGAATGAAAGAAAATAAATGTTGTAAAATATACTCATGCACGTAATATAAAACTAATCATTAAATAACGGTATTTTTATAATGTACATTATATATTCTTGAAAAATATGCTCAATTATATTATTATGTTTCTACCAACTTTCCGACGACACAAGGTTATATCACCGGAAAGCATGGGGACTATCTGTATAGAGTAAAATATGCTTTGTTAAGTCGTGCATGGAATATATATAATATAATTGAGCATAGTTTTCAAGAATATATAATGTATATTATAAAAAATACTTTTATTTAAATATTTATTTTTATATTATGTGCATGAAATATATATTTTACAACCTTTATTTTCTTTCCTTCTGAATTGTGTGAATAATTTTTTGAATTTTTGTTGTTATTACTAAAATTATTATTACAAACAAATTTTTCTAATTTTTACTATGCTCATTATTTTCTTGTTCCAGCATTATAAATGCTTGAATACTTTTATTTTTTTAATTTATAAATAATATTTATTTATTCTATAGGAAAGTCCATAATATAAAATTAGAAAAGAAAAAACATAATATTAAAAAGTTCAAAAAAAAATAAAAGAAGATAAAAATTTATAATTTAGAGGGTAAAATAGGTATTTGGCAATCCAAAAGTTGAAAAATCCAAAAGTTAGGGATATTAGGCTGACTTTGAGGTTTTAAAGGTGAAGAATCTAAGGGAACATACGAAACATATAGGATAGCACAATAACATGGGAAACACATAAAAAATGAAGGCTCATATACACCTCATCAAACAAAGCAATCAAATAGCATGACTCAAACAACAAGCAGGGTCTGAAAATATTAAGGCAAAAGAGGGGTTTAAGTTGTTGAAGCAGACCAATTTATTATATAACTTAAATAAGAAGTCTGAATCAGGCTGCCTGCTAGTTGTAGCAATTATTAATTAACAAAAAGGGTTAAGCTTTATTTGTTGTTATCACCTAAGGTTTGCCTAAGTGTTTGTATGGAATCTTATGAGCATGGTATCTATTGCTGATTCAAAATGTAGCAAAGCAATAACAAACTTTAAAATGAGCGGTTTGAAATCCTATCGAGGACTAGTAAAGGTGTTATCTTAAAGACAACCTAACGTTATTACTTATCAAAATGAATAAATTAAAGAAATAGATTATCTAATGTTATTTCCTAAACTTCAAGATAGGTAAAAATGGCAACGGGCTAGCTAGTAAAAATAGCCACTACTCTGCTACAACACAGAAAGTTCCAGCATAATATACTGACGATTGGTACATTTGTGTATGAACTTGCATCATATTATGATGTAACTCTAACATGCGGAAAGTTCCAGCATAATATACTAGAGATTGGAGCACCTATGTATGAACTTCCAACATATTATGCTAGACGGCATATTATACTGGAACTCTAGTATATTATGCTAGAGTATTATCCGAATTTTAAACAGTATTTTCGTTCAGATTTATCTTAACATGAAAAGTTTCTAAATTTCGATTACCTTTGAAATTGTGAATATTTTTAAATGACCACTTGTAAATTTGGCTATTTTTGAACTTCTCCCTCAAGATAGCCTATAGATGTCTAACGGGTGGGTCGTGCCTGGAATATTTTTACCCGTACAGGTCCGGTTTTAGGCCGATTAGGGGTTGGATTTTAACGGGTTTAATGGGTTCGGATTAATTCGGGTAAAAATTAAACCATAAGGGTTACAGGTTGAGGGGGTCGGGCCGGGCCGGGTTTAGTGTATATATATATATATATATATATATATATTTGAAATATTATATAACTATTGTAAGTTATATTAATACTTTGTATTAATTTAAAGAATACAAAGAAGTTGACAAAAAATTGCACTTATAACATTTATTTCAAAATTCAAAATTAAAGTTTGCATTTAAAAAGTAAATTAACAAAAAAAATGTAAAATTAATTTTTCATGCATAATAAATTAATAATACTTCAAATTAATCTAACAAACTAAAATATTAAGCATATATATGTCTAATAATTTTAAAATAATATAAACTGTCTTCAAATCTTAAAATAATACATATATAGCATATTTTAAAAATAATATGTTACCATCATATTCTATGATTTGAGAATTTATAATTTTCTTATACCCTAAATATATACACTATATGTTAAATTTCAATAATTTAAAATTATGTTAATTAGTATACAATAATTGGTATATTTATGGTATATTCATTGTATATTCACGGTATATTAATGTTATATTCACGTTTCAAGCCGGTCCGGGACGGGGCAATTAGCCGGTTTAATGTTACTGTTCATGCTAACAGGTTTTACCGGGCCGAATAATCGTTTCAAAAATTTAAACCGTCCAAACCCAACCCAACCCCCTACTCAGCCCAGCCCAACCACCCCTTATCGTTCCAGGCCGGTTCCGAGTTCTACCGGTCTGGGCCAGTCCGGAACCGGGCTGACCCTGCCTGTTTAACACCTATAAGATAGCCCAGATATCTCTTTCTGCCTCCGGTATTTTCATCAATCTAGCTTCTCTCTATATTTCTTTCTATATTTCATGAACTATTTGTACTAAATTGATTGCTTTCTAACATCTCGTACAAATGCGCTTAAATAAGTCTAGAACTATCACAAGGTGCTGGCTTGCATAGCAAATTGTTCCTAGCTCTTAAAGAACCAAACAACCAAAAATTATAGCCTAAAGTCCCAAAGGGTGGGCAAAAGCGAAAAAAAGTGCAGAATAGAGGAAAACTTTGGGGGGGGGGGGGGTTATAGTTACATCTTACGGTCTTTTTGTTGACTTCAATTTCCCAAAAAAGGGAAGCCGATGATACAAACCTGATTATTATGAAAGGAGTGAATAAGATTCTCTGAAGTTAGAGAACAACAATGTTACAATTACAATACCATTCAGGTAATATTTCCAGAAGGGCTAATATTTCCAGAAAGGTATAACAAATGGATCTACAGGTTCACCAATTCATTGATGGTTCTATAACAGCTAAGCTTACATTATATGCAATAGCACCTAGAGTTACTAATAGAACAATATATACAGAGCACAAATATTGTTTTCCCCCTCCTACAAATTTTTGTCTTGCATGGGAAGGTTGATATCATATACTGTGATCATTGGTTGGAAGATAACCTCCAACTTCCAGTACAGGAAGGTGGATATTGTTTTGAGAAAATAATATTTTTTTCATTTATAATGGAACTATGTTCATGTACCGTAGAGCACAATGAGTCAACAACGTTCCTCAGAATTGTTTCTGGTTTACAATTCATAAAAATGGTTATAAGGAGATCCAAGAGAATATTACCTGCAACCAAAGATGAGAAATTCAAATTACTTGTCCGCAAGGGCGGCTCTAGAGTAAGGCAAGTGAAGCCTTTGCGTTAGGCCCCAAAAATAAGTAGCACTACTATATTGTTATATAATATATACTCTATAATTTATATTTATATAATTATTAATAAAAGATTTTAAATTTAATAACTTTTAATATTTGGTAGACGTAAGATTTAGTGAGTTAATTGGATAAAAAAGTTCACTAAATTAAAAAATATATTTATCTTCTTATCAATTTTATTTTTTTTCTTTATGTATAGCCTTTTTTATGGTTTTCACGATTTTACTTTTAATTTCAACTCAAATTCTCTAAATTAACTATTCTTTTTTGTCACATTTCATTGATCCAAACACTAGAAAGCAAGTTCTTTTGTTTTTCATCTTTTTTAACTAAAAAATTCCCAAGACAAATGTCGCAAGATTCAAAACATGGCAGATACACCCTTTACCATTTTCATTGAGGGAAAAATCAATTTAATATCATATGATGTACGACTAACTCATACATTATGAGTTGCACTCTTACCACTATATCAAAGTCATGTAGTTTTCTTTTGTATCTCAATATAATATGGCTTTCATAAAAGACGTTTCAGGGTCTTTTTAATATATTTTGGTTTCAGGCCACCGGTTTGTTGAGCCTCCCCTCATTGAGGATCAACAATTATTTCCAGACTACAGCCCTACCATGTAATATTCAACCAATTTTACCATTTGGTACCTGAATGACACACTTACTACATTTAATTTTCTTGTCATTATTCCCTTACCTTAAATGAGACTCTATAAATTTGATTGAGAATATCAAGTGTGGACAAATGGCTCTGATAGGAGACTAGTAAAGCCTTTATTTACGTTTCCCAAAATTTTTCATAATGAATTTTAATTTTTTTTTTTAATTAGACAATATTAATGTTTGTAGAAAAAAAATAAAGAAGTATAAAAATTGTAAAAAGAAAAAAAAAAAGAAAGGTGTATACTCTTTAACAATAAAATATTTTAAACTTTGAATTAAACTACTTAAATCTTTATATTAATAAATATATTTTTTATAACAATATCAAAGGTAATATATTGTAAATACATGTCTAATATCTCATTTATTTAAATTATTATTTTTTAATATAAATAATAATATTACTATGTGAAGTTAAAAATTTTATGTCATTTAAGAATATATGTCTGGATGGTATGTCTTTAGACACCCCACATGGAAGACATGGTGGATCTTTAGCTTGGAAAGAAGCTGAAGTTTTTAGGCAACTAGTCCTACTTTCTCTATGATGGGGAATAGTATAAACAATAAGTATGAAAAAAATGGCAAGATTAATATTTTTGCATATATGTGTATACGTACTAATAAAAAAAGTATAAGGTCTTTTATTAAAATTTGGCTTTAGGCCACCAATTTTAAGGAGTCGCCCTTATGCAGGGCAATTCAAAGTTTAGGAAAGAACGAAAATAAGAGACTATAGATGCAAATATTAGATCACCTTATGGTATGCTGACAAGTAATATATGTCTGGATGATATGTCTTTAGACACCCCACATGGAAGACATGATGGATTTTTAACTTGGAAAGAAACTGAAGTTTTTAGTCAACTTGTCCTACTTTCTCTAGGATAGGGAATAGTATAAACAATAAGTATGAAAAAAATGGCAAGATTAATGTTTTTGCATATATGTGTATACATACTAATAAAAAAAGTATAAGGTCTTTTCTTAAAATTTGGCTTTAGGCCACCAATTTTAAGGAGCCGCCCTTACTTGTCAGCATACCATAAGAGGCCTCTTATGCAGGACAATTCAAAGTCTAGGAAAGAAACGGAAATAAGAGACTATAGATGCAAATCTTAGATCACCTTGAATATCTCATATTTGATTTTGCTTCTATACGATAAAATTATCAATCATATGTTGTATAACATCAGCACCTTCGGCATGCACATATTGATCCTTCACCTGTAAACATCCAATGAGCATTACAGTCTTAAGTCCACACCATATTTAACTAAGGGCGAAAACGTGAAAAAGCTTTAATCTTATTGAATTGAATTTTTACGGTTTACTCTATATATTTTTAATTGAATTTAGTCACAGGCTTTATCAATTGAATGACAAATTGCATGTAGTTACAGTGTTTATGAAGCGAATGACAAACCGCATCTAGTTTTAGGGTGTAGTAAGTGAATGGCACATTCAACCCCTTTATTGAGCAACAAAGATGACCAACTCATTCTTTGGAAACTATTGGGAAGAGAACATAAAGAAGAGAGAAAATCAAAAAGAGTGAGAGACATTGCAACTTCTGTTTGTCTGGTTATAAGGAAAAAATGGAAGCATACATTAAGATTTGTCCTTGTTTTGGGAAGAGAAATAAAAGCTCTAAGAGAAAGGAATACTACTTTTTGACTTTCACTATTTTTCGACTTGATGTACCAAAATGGAGTGGAAATTCTAAATCTCTTCCTTTTATACTTACTGCTTTAAGTTGTGATGCCTTTCTCCCAGCTGGCTTATAAATTCAAACAAAAGGACGACAGAATCGCATAAAGTATATAGCATGCTCCAAGGATGTCAATGTACACTGGCTCTACCCACCACCACCACTACTTGGGCTACATTATCATTTCATTTTTTAGCACCAAGCCCTCTAAATTTCATCTACATGTCTAAAGTGGCAAAGAGGTCCAGAAATAGACATGGTTTAAGCCAAAATCTCGCTTTTTAATTTTTCTAGTAATGGGAGGTCAAATAGGAAGTGCAATACTCATATGATGTATCCAAGAGGGTTAGGACAGATAAAAATAGAATCGTATGCACATGTTTCAAAAGATAAATTGTGGATGATTGCAGTTTCTTGCCATAACCTAAACCTTGGTCAAGCTGGATAAACTAGTTAATACCTTTACTCACTACTTTTTGAGGCTAGAAAATAAGCAAGTAACAGAATAAAAAACATGAACATATATATGAGTCTCATAAGTGCTTTTTCAGTCTTAAATCAGTGAGGGAGATGAAAGAAGCTTTATTTTTTACATACTAATTTTAGTGTATGTGTGTTGCACGTGTATTTCACGTCAATCGGTATATACAAGAAAAATATATTATTACAATATTTTTTTAATATACAAAGATGATGAATTTTAGTTGAATTAGTTATATAATATTTGTAATTATAATATTTTGTGAAATAAGATAATAAATATATCATATTGTTGTATCTCTCCTAACATCTCTTTGGTATACAAATAATACAAACTTCAACTATTAATTTGATCAATAACGGTATTATATAAAATATTATAAACTTTAACTACTGAATATAAATATTTTACCTGATTGTTTATCCGGTAGATGCATCGCTACATCCCAAATATATATCTCTTGAAATTCTAATTTACTAAATAATACAATTTTTCATAAAATTCTAGTTACCTAATTAGACCAGTCTTGAGGAAGTTGTTCTCTAAACAAATTTTCTTCCATCTTCATTTAATGATATTAATTGAATAGTTATTATTTTTCTTAAAATTTAAGGGCTTGAAAAGTTAAATAATAACTTAAATTTTTTAAAAGGAGATATAGTTCATTCCTAAGATCACCTTAGGAAGAATAATAACATCTTTTATAAATTATCAAATAATGAATAAAAGAAATAATGAAGCTTTCTAATGGTAACTTTTCACAATTAATTTATCATCAAGATTCTACACAAATATTTTATGTAGAAAAATGAAGATAAGCTACTTTTTATAACAAAAAGAGATTATAAATTTAAAAACTTGCTCAACATAAAAAATATGTGATATATAGTAGAGAATTATATATTTAGGATTGATTTTTCTAATTCAGTGGAAGGTTTAGTATAAAATATAAGTATAACCAGTTTTCCATTTTCATGAAGAAAAAAAAGTAGAATCTAATTTAATTTGTCAAGATTCTAAATAAATCCTTTATGTAGAAAATAAATTAAAGATATTTTTTTATATAACAAAGAGATTAAAGGTTTTTCTTTGTCTCGGATCGAGTCTTTTTTCCCCTTGATATCTATATGTCGATTTTTTACATGATGATAAAGTTCATTTTTATTAACCAATGTACATAATATTCATTCATATAGACTCATAACCTTTTAAACTTTGTATCAAAATTAAAAGACAAACTAAAGCAATTATCTTGTCTTACAAGATATGTCATTGGTAAATAAAATATAGTTATATGGCATTGACAAATAAAATATGGTACTTGAATTTATTTATTTAAGACAGATCAACGTATAATGGTTGATTTTAAATTCATAAAATTTTAGTTAATTTAAAGGTCGTAAATCTTAGGGAGATAATTAAATAATAGTTTTAATTTAATGTGAGCTCTAATTTTAAAAGGGTAAAAAAGACAAATACATTTCGCTAAGGGCCTTCGTACTTTTAATATAGTATAGATATAAATTTGTAAGTGTAAGATTTACATACAGTAAAATCTTAATATTTTAAAGGTTTTGGACTTTTTACGCAATTTAAATAAGGAAAAAATTAATAACTAAAATTTTAATTAATTTTAAACTCATAAACATAAATTTGTATAAAGTAACTCTTAGCAGTTTTAAATTTCTAAATAGTAGACTTTTTGCATAATTCAAATAAGAAGGATTTTTAATGCGTAAATTTTAATTTATTTAAACTATTAATATTAAAAAATAATTAACTGACTATTCAATAAATTGTTGTTTATAGTACTTGACTACACATTCCAAGGACGGAAGATTTTCTTTATTTATAAATGAGACAAAAAACTTTTAGTTTAAGTTCCAATCCTCTATTCTAGGTAATATTAATTCATTGGTGATAGTATTTTATTGGCACTATAAAATTAAATAAACATATAGTAGGTAATGTATTTCTTGTTAAAGAAAGGATAGTAGGGGAAAACGTGGTAAAAGTATGCTAAGTTAGTGGGTTTTCTAAAAGTGATTGATATAAGGTAAAAGTTTAATTTATTTTAAGTTCTAAATATTAGGATTTTTTATCTAGTTTAAATAAGGAAAGATTTAATACATAAAATATAGTAATAATTAAGTTTCAACTCCTAAATATTAGGAAAATCATTTAAATGACTACTTTGCCTAGTGCAAAGCTAATTCTTAAAGGGTAAAAAAGGCGAACGAAATTTCGCTAAGGACGTTCGTGCTTTTAATATAGTATAGATATAGATAGATTGTACATAAATAATGTATAATTCCTACACCAACATAAATTAAATGTGACTCGACTGCGATTCCAGGAGAACCAGCAAATATCTATAAATTCTCTGGGCAATCATGTTGTTAAGTATTTGTAGTCATGAGAGAAAGAAAGAGGAACCTGAATAACACTGTGAGCAGCAAATCTACGCCTGCTTTTGTGAAAGCTAACGTCTACTTTGTCCCATGACACTCTAGACAAACCAGTCACCAATTCCTCTGCATAATTGTCCAAAGCATGAACGCTGCAATATCTAGAAGCCAAGAGAGGAACACACACACACAAATGCACACACATAGCATAGGGCACGAAACTCGGATCCCAAAATCAAAATCTCTAGTGGACTAAAACAAAATACAGTTACAAGAAAAAAAAACACAGACCAAATAGCGTAGGGCAAGTTCAGAATTTTTCCATGTCTAAAAAGGATGAGGGCCTATGTTACATGCATTAGTTTAGGGCTACATGTTCAATACACGTGGTATAAGAATCCGCTATGAGTACATGAAGCTTTCTTTATAATTTTTTACCGTATTTTGAAGTATTCTAATGAAATACTCAACCAATGGCCACCTGTTTCAGCTTGATACAGATTCGCTAAGGAAAAAGAAGGATCCATATGAGATAGGGGAGGACCTAATACTATCTCCATTTTACCAACCAAATAGCATAACATTTTAGGATCAACACATTGGTTATTTCTTTTAACAGCGGTACATAATCATGGATGTATGATGGAGCAAGCATTACAGAACGTATCAGTGGCCCCCAAGGATGATCGAACTAACATAAAGCCAACTTCTTGTCATAAGAAAAGAACTACAAACCTTCCGTCTTGTCCAAAGAATCATCTTCCTTCACGACGGATTCACCCTGCTCACCATCACATGCCTTGCAATGTTCTTCATAGACAATGTGAGGATACTTTTCATTCAAGGAGTCTTCCCACTACAAGCACCAAAATGATTTTCCACATAAGATCTAAAAGGTGGCAGCTAAAAGATATATCGTAGGAAGAATGTACCTTGGGTAGTTCGTTATTACGTCTAATAGATGATGTTCTCCAACCAACAATATCTAAACAATTATTGTTAAAGAAAAACAATCTATCTTCAGAAGTTAGGGTATCATAAATGCTGAATGCGTGATTCAACAGTGCAATCAGGATACGGTCATAGCCAACATTTGAATATGCAACTCGGCGCTTGAATGAACGCAATGCAGACCTGTATACATGGATTATTCAACTAATTAACATCATATACGGTATTTACTACAGGTTCCCATAAATACAGGACCAATCAATCCTATATGTACTATACTAATCTCTGTAACGTACATGAAGCGTAGTTCACCGTCATCTTCCACCATGCGTTTAAGTAATGGAGGCTTCCCTTCATCATTATCACAAAGAAAAAGGTGCTGCCCTGTTCTTCTGAATATCAAATGAATTACATGAAAAGCAACTTTCTCTAGGGCAGTAACACCAAAAAGAAATGGTACCTGACAATACCTTAAAAAATTAATATTAGCAAAAGGTTCAACAGCTGACATAGCATATCTTATAACAGACACAAGGAAGAAACCTCAAAATCTTACAAACATGAATCATGAATGTACACACTTGATAAAACAGGAACTACAATTTGACATTCATCAAGATCTAGGCAACAAAAGGAATATGCTGAAGATTAGCAATCACCTTGATCCTTCCGGATAGTAAGATAAAGGAGCATTTTCATTTCCACGGTAATGCAGCATTAACCTGGGATCAAAATATATGTACGACTAAACACTACCACGTCCAAACAACTGATTCGAAGCTATAGGCAAGTAGACAAACCGAATACGTAAGATTCAGAGCCATCACTGAATTGACGCTTCTTGAAGAAGCTTCACTGTGGCAGAACATTGATTTTTACCAGAAAGTGCCAAGATTAAAGGGTTAATCTGGAATCTTTGATACTTTTAAAAGCTCAGAAACCTACTAAAGAAACCTAAATCACAATGTATGCAGACATACATGAGAAACTTTCAAGGTTACTAAAGAGCGACCATTACGACAAGATTTGAGAGGTTCTTCAGTATGCAGATATATGATATGATAAGATGTGGCTGGATAAAAAAACTTTTCATACTGTATACCATTTACCACCCTTGAAATAGATCATGTGTCACGCAAGTTATCAACTTGAAGGGAGATAAAATTTTCCAGTGATGGAGTTCTAATAAAGGTCTACACTCCCACTATTTAAGCATGGTAAAAAGACTTTCGGCCCCCTCAAATATAAATTGGAAGACTGAACTCCTAATTCAATGGCTCGTCTTCTGCTTCTGTTCACTCATGTCCATATGCTCTTCAAGCCCCTCTAATGGCACTCCCCCTGGCTTTGGCAACTACCTCACCTGCATCATCTCCATCAACCCACCTCACCCCACTTTGATCTCCTTCAAAAGGATTCCCCACACATCATACGCTCTTCTTCCCCCTGGCCATTTTTTATTTTGGTGCATTTTATCTGGTCTTTGTTGCTATAACACAAAAATATCCTATTGTGCTGTAACTTCTCCAGATCTCAATGCTTTTTGCATGAAGATCGCACTCAGAGATGAAAATAACTGGTCAGAAAAGCTTGACATAATTTTGAAATTAAAACCACCATTGACCATTCCTTTTTTTTGTTTCAGAAACCAGTACAGGCAAAACCACAAAAGAAAACTATAATTTTAATCTTGTATAAGGGTATTTGGTGAATACTATTCCTAACTAGACCTGATAAACAACAGGATATCCCATCACATATCCAAGACACCAATCATGGGATAATGGTGGATAGCAATACAACCCCATTACAATCCGATCAGAAGGATAAGTTATCTCGGCATGCCAAATGACCCTTAAAACTACCTGGTCTCTAACAGCATCTAAATATGGGAGAGGGAGTCCATCTCTATCTGCTCCTAAGCATCATTTATCAAACAAGGAGACAAAAGGCATATCAAATGAAGATAATAATCCATTTTCCTCAATGACAAGAATATTACTTTCAAGTATTTCGTAAGATTTCAATAATTACACTTGTACCTGCTTGTTACCCCTAGATCCAAGATGAGGTGTGGCAACAGTGACAAAATTTATTGGTTGCAAACCAGCTATCGTGCCCTTTGACCCTTCTACACGTGCATTGGCCAATAAATCCGCCACATTCTCCATTCTAGGAGGTCTATACAATCTCCCAATGGCATATCTTGCCACCAACCCTCCAACCGAATGGGAAACAAAAGAAATTTTCTTTAGACCTGGATTTCTCTTGATCACTTGAAGAACCTAAATTCATTTCCATATCGTTAGTAGATTTGGTAAGCATACCCAGCTCTAGAACACATATTAGAAAAAGGATTGAGCTGAAGCGAAAACAATCAAAAAGAAGAATGAATAGTATCAGAAGAAATTAACCTCCTCATCCAATCTCTCACCCATTACATCCACACCATCCAATGTTAATTTTGCCATATTGCGTTCACTACCTGCAGAGCAAATCATTTTCAGTAGTCCTCCTTTTGGTATTCCATTTTGTGCACTAATATCCAGTAGTCATCGTAGATTGGATGTAACATGCAAGTATCAACTGAAGCAAGATATGCTACAAATGTCCATACAATCTTGCAAGTAGCTCACCCTCAGCTAAAATGAAGAAGATACAACACAGAGTAGAATTACAGAGTACATTCCATAATGAAATCTGCTTTGAATCATTATAGCTATTAACATAAGAAAGCTCAACTAAGAAATTGGGACAAAGAAGCTGGGAACTCCATTCAGAGCTGACTATTACCTTAAGTTGACTGTTATTACTTATCCATGAAACTACAAAAATGAGAAAGAGTTGGCAATTTCACTAGAAGAATTCAGTGAACACAGTTGCCCACCCTTAATAAGAAAAGGGAGGGGTAAGTAAATAATGAAAACTTAGCAGCGTCCATCCCCATAAACAATGACTAACACCATCTTTTTCTGTTTTCTCTTCTTTTTTTGGGATAACATGGTGTTCAAGCCAGCTTGTGTGCACCTCGATTGATTCCACGAGGTACCTGCTACCTCCCGCCAACACAGGTACCAAATAATTTTGTCCACCAACACCTAGACGGGTGAGAAAAAAACCACCAAATGTTTTTGCCTACATTGGGATTTGACCTGAGACCTCATCTCAAACCCACTTTGTTGACGACTAGGCCACACCCTTAATTGCACAATGATTTTTACCATCTTATTAATGAATATAGAATACTTGTAAGTAAGAACTAAAAAGGATTTTGAATCCAATACCCTGTGGACGAGCACAAGAAATGGGCAAAAGTGTTTACCTGCTATTATATACATGAACCCCTGGTAAACTTTAACAACCATGACTCATTTTGGTATCATATTGCATTGCTTTACTCAAATGAAAGTTTCTACATAAGAGACACCATGCAGAACTAAAATAACGTATCCCCTTCTATAAAAATTTATACTTCTAGATGGGCCGGTTCATACACTCCGATAAAGATAATAAAGAAAGCAAAGGTTTTGAATTCGAGCCTCACCTCCTCTCACCAACAAAATATTTCATGTACTTGGCCAAGTGAGGCAACATGTTGTACAACCTAAACTAAATCAATAGAAGTGTTTCCTCTCTAGTAACTTATACTTTTAGATGATATGATGCAGAAAACTGCATGAATTCAACATGAACAATACTTACAAGATACAACAACAACAAACCCATTGTAATCCCACAAAGTGGGGTCTGGGGAGGGTAGGATATACGCAGACCTTACCCCTACCTTCAAGAAGGCAGAGAGGTTGTTTCCAGAAGGCCCTCGGCTGAGGAAAAATAAAAATACTTTCAAGAATTAGAAGCCAAAATTAGAGGTGCACGACAACAATGTCAAATTGATAACAACTTAAGCTAATGAACCACAACTAAGTTCAAGAAATAAGTTCCAAACTTCCAACTAGGCAAGTAAATGATTACTAAACGGTTATATTGCGCAGCATATATGATAGTTCAATTTTTGTACAAAGAGCAAACAAAGAGCAAGATTTCAGATGGATAACTTTGGCTTATCACTAAGAACAAAATAACCTCAGTCTACAATCTAATGTGCAATGAGAATTTGCTGAAGTAGAATCAACAGGAATATATTAGAAAATACAGTTCCTGCCAGGATGATCACTTAACCCTTATACTTTGTTCTCAATTTGTATGTGGTTTACTTGCACCCGGAACAGATCGCATTAAGGAAAAAGAGTGCGACCAAATATCAGAACTATCAAAGTAACAGGCAGAGAATAACAAAAAGGATACATGAGATTTATTGCCAAAGCAACAAAATGGTAAGTGCAAAGGGATGAAGGGCGGAGGAAGAGCAATGTACAGAAACACAAGCATATGAAATTAGAAATAGCATTCAGAATAGATGAACTTACAATGAACAGAAACTTTGTCAGGAAGCATCCGAACAAACTGCTCAGCACCAAACTTCCAGTCTGTGGCGCTGTTGAAATACATCCATTACAATACCAAACTATAAGTACCTTTGCTTTCAGCTAAAGTAAAAACTAGAGAAGGAATTAATTCCTTTTCATAATTTCTTTTTTCTTTTTTTTTGATTTGCACCGGGTGTCCGAGTCTTAAAGAGCCCCGACTAATCCCGGGGGTGAACAGGCCCTCGGCAAGGAGCTTCCCGCAAGTGCACCACGGTTAATTCAGATTGGGTTTCGAACTTGAGACCTTGAAAGTAAGCAAACCCCAAGGCTCAAGTCAATTGCCACCAGGCCAACATCATTACTCCAATAGAAAATCGTTCCATGGCAGCACAACTACGCATTTCAAGTGCAGGTACCCAAAGTAAAGAAACTATTCAATACAGAATGCAGTCTAAGAGCAACTTGTTTATTGGCATGGAGAAGTGGACATTTTCGTGATCTATCTACTCAAGAAACATTCAGTATGGTGGCAAAAAGTAGAATAGATGAATATGACCTAGTCATTCAATTATGCTAAATAGGTTCTGAATACGTCCCAGATAATGAAGCCAAAAAGTTCCGTATCCTGGATCCACCTCTATTAAAAGCCACTCCAAACATAGATACTCCAAGCGAACAAAGGAACATGTAAAATAACAAATATAAGCAAAATCTAAACAAATTTCTTCAATTTTTTCCCTTCTAATTAAATTGTAACACTTCAATTTCATAGAGTACTCCGCAGAATGAATAGAAAATGATAACATAATATACTGTAACTGTAGTATACACACACCTTCCAAGAATACCGTGGACCATTATAACAAGATGATCAGCACCGGAACTTTGGCAACTGAAGATATCTTCGCCGCCGTTAACGGTTTCCGATGAGCAAACTCCTCCGTTATCTACTTTTCCGTTTTCCATTTCGTTTGTTTCTCAACTCTAAAATTAGAATTGAAAATCAATTTAGTACTAGTAGTAAAATGATCAGAATATGAATTTGAAGAGAAGAAAAATGAGAAATGGTAAGAGTTAGGTTAACGCTTTAATTAATAAAGATAGATATTTAGATAGCAGGGGAGAGATGTCGAAGCGACAGTTAGTTATGACTCATAACGAAAGATATTGAAAGAGTTAAGGAAGTTATGACGTGGCGGGGACTGCATTTTTACCGAGCGTCAAAGGTTTAATGATTCACTTTTCTAATTACTCAGAAAAAAATAGATAACAAATTTTACTTTTCATCTTTAATGATATACAGGTTTATTAAACAATTCTAAGATTTAGCTTATTGTAAAATTGTTATGAATAATTTGTACATTGGATGCTACATTGGATACTACATTGGATGCCCATGTTGTGAATAATTGAAAGATTAAATCTCCTATTTTATGTCAATCTTCTTTGCTTTTTATGCCTATAAAAGGCCATGTAATTGCAATGGAAAAATACACCAAAGTGAAAGAACAAAACTCTTCTCCCTTCTTTCTATCTCTTCTTATTTACATTTTACTGCATTGCTTTTATTTTACAACACGTTATCAGCACGAAGCTCTAATTTTATTCTTAACTCCGCTAAGTTGAACCATATTTGATTAAGGTATGTATCATTATAATAATTTTTTTTATCGCAGCACATATCATATGTTTAACTCTTACAACCCAAATTTTTCTTTGCAATATTTGATAATTTACATAATTCATCATGTTGTTCCCTTTTTTTTTCGTCTGTTTCATATTTTTGTTTATCATGTATGCATATGTATGTTGTGTATACATTATATATTCACTACAACTAATAACATGTTCAAAGTTGAGTATTTATTTTAGTACTTCACTTATTTGTTGTCAACATTACTTTGATATTTAAATTTCTAATTAAATTCATGCACATTATTAATAATTGCATTTCCATTTGTTTAAATATTCTAACAATGAGAAATGAACTGATAAGTAATAATTTTATAGTTTAATTGCTTTATATTTATTGGGACATAAATAATGTTACTCACGTTCAATTCTATTAACACATATATATCAATAATATAAAGTGAAAAGCTTCTACTTTATGATAAAAATAAAATAAAATAAAATAGTAGATTGTTAACATGATATAGTTCTATTTTTATTTCTTTTATCTAAATCGTTTTGTTATCATTAATTATTTAATTATTTCTCTAACTTATTCATCTTTTATGGTAGTTTTCACTATGTCAAACTTATCAAAACTTGAATTTGTTGCACTTGACATCACCGGGAGGAACTATTTATCATGGGTTCTTGATGCTGAAATTCACCTTGACGCTAAAGGTCTTGGAAATACTATTATACAAGGAAATGAAGCATCAAATCGGGATAAAGCGAAGGCCATGATTTTTCTTCGTCATCATCTACATGAAGGGTTAAAAACTGAATATTTAACTGTAAAAGATCCACTTGAATTATGGATTAGTTTAAAGGATCCATATGACCACCTAAAACTTACGGTATTACCGAAAGCTCGGTATGAGTGGATACATTTAAGGTTGCAAGACTTTAAAACCGTAAGTGAGTATAATTCTGCTATCTTTAAAGTAAGTTCTCTATTAAAATTATGTGGAGACACTTGTGATAAGGACTTATTGGAAAAAACATTTTCTACTTTTCACGCTTCAAATGTGGTACTACAATAGCAATACCGTGAAAAAGGTTTTAAGAAATATTCTGAGTTAATCACATGCCTACTCGTGGCTGAGCAGAATAATACTCTGTTAATGAAAAATCATGAAGCCCGTCCCACTGGGTCAGCTCCATTTCCGGAAGTGAATGTTGTAGCAACATATGATAAGTTTGAAAGAAAACAAAATAATTACCGTGGTCGTGGACATGGTCGTAAACGTGGACGTGGCAGGGGCGAAACAATTATCGTCATTATGGTGGAAATAAATTGGAGAACAATAAGGGTTCTCAAATTAATCATTCAAAAGGTAAAGCTAGTATGTGTCACCGATGTGGTATGAGAGGTCATTGGGCACGCATTTGTCGTACGCCAGAGCATTTTGTTAAACATTATCAAGCCTCTCTCAAGAAAAGGGAAAATAATGTGGAGACACACTTGACCTTTCAAAATAATGATGATGAAGCAGGTCCCTCAAATAAATATGATTCTACGGCACATCTTGCATATAAAGATGATGATTTTGAAGGTCTAACAAATATTACTCATTTAGAAGTTGGAGACTTCTTTGAGGATATTGACTGAAGAACTAATCATCTTACGGGGGAATGAAGCTATAAAAGTTGTTATTTTTATGTTTGCAACTAGTTTATTTTTCTTGAGTGTATTTTCCTAATGCATTATGTATTGCTAGTTTTCTACATTCCTAATGTATTTCTTAATGTTTTTTGCTTGACTTTCATATTTCTTATAATGTATTATTTGTCCTTTTTTTTATGAAGAATATGAACATTCCCCAGTCTTCAGTTGGACTCAAGATTAATAAAGATGATATATGTCTTCTGGGATAGTGCTACAACACACACTATTATAAAAGATAAAAGATATTTCTCTTATTTGGTAATGAAAGAAGCGGATGTTAATATAATACCCGGTAGTACAAGATTAATTGAAGGTTCTGGAGAGTCAATTTATTACTATCAGGAGGAACAAATTTGGCTATTGATGAAGCACTATATTGTAGTAAATCTCAAAGAAACTTATTAAGTTTCAAAGATATTCGCCAAAATGGCTATCATATTGAGACTACCAATAATGAAAAGATTGAATATCTTTATATTACTATAATAATGTCCGGTAAGAAATATGTGCTTGAAATGTTACCTGCTCTTTCCTCCGGCTTGTACTATACAAGTATTAGCAGGATTGAAACACATGCCGTAGTAAATGAGAAGTTTACTAATCAAGATAATTTTATTATTTGGCATGACCGATTGGGCCATCCCGGTTCTAATATGATGCGTAAAATAATTGAGAATTCACATGGACATGCAATGAAGAATCAAAAGATTCTTCAATTTAAGGAATTCTCTTGTGCTGCATGTTCTCAAGGAAAATTAATTATTAAACCATCAACTATTAAAGTTAAGATGGAATCCCCGCATTTCTGGAACGTATACAGGGTGATATATGTGGGCCTATTCACCCTCCATGTGGACCATTCAAATATTATATGGTTTTGGTAGATGCATCTACAAGATGGTCACATGTGTGTTTACTATCAACTCGCAATATGGCATTTGCGAGATTGTTGGCTCAAATAATAAAGTTAAGAGCACAATTTCCAGATTATACAATTAAGACAATTCGTCTTGACAATGCTGGTGAGTTTACATCCCAAGCCTTTAATGATTATTGTATTTCAACTGGGATAACAATTGAGCATCCGGTTGCTCATTTCATACACAAAATGGTCTAAGAATCATTGATCAAACGCCTCCAATTAATTGCTAGACCAATTCTTATGAGAACAAAACTTCCCATTTCAGTATGGGGTCATGCTATTTTGCACGCAATAGCACTTGTGCGGATAAGGCCCACAACTTATCATAAAGTCTCCCCATTGCAGTTGGCTTTTGGTCAGGAGCCAAATATTTCCCATCTTAGAATCTTTGGTTGTGCGACATATGTTCCAATTGCTCCACCACAACGCACAAAAATGGGTCCCCAAAGAAGGTTGGGGATATATGTTGGATATGAATCTCCTTCTATTATAAAATATCTAGAGCCAATGACTGGAGATTTATTTACGGCAAGATTTTCTGATTGCCATTTTGATGAATCAGTATATCCAACATTAGGGAGAGAAAATAAGCAGCTGAAAATGAAGATAGATTGGAATGCATTATCACCGTCTCATTTAGATCCTCGAACAAATCAATGTGAACAAGAGGTTCAAAAGATTATTCATTTGCAAAATATTGCAAATCAATTGCCAGATGCATTCACTAACCTACCAAGGGTGACTAAGTCACATATTCCAGCCGCTAATGCTCCAATTCGAGTTGATATCCCGGAAGGACAATTAATTAAAGCAAATGAGCCTAAGCCTTGCTTGAAACGTGGTAGACCAATCGGTTCTAAAAACAAAAATCCTCGAAGAAGAAAAGGAGCAAGTGATCAAAGTAAACATAACACAGAGGTAGTGGCTCAAGAAGAGCCCCAAGATGTAACAAATGATAAGACCTTGGGGGAGGTCCAGGTACCTGAAAATAATAAAAATGAAGAGATATCAATAAGTTACGTCTCAACCGGGAAAAGATGGAACCGAAATAATATTGTTATCGATAACATTTTTGCTTATAATGTTGCTATTGAAATAATGCAACAAGATGAGGATCTTGAACCAAAATTTGTCAATGAATGTAGACAGAGAAATGATTGGCCAAAATAGAAAGACGCTATCCAGGCAGAGTTAACTTCACTTGGCAAACGTGAAGTCTTCGGACCCATAGTTCGAACGCCTGAAGGCATAAAGCCAGCAGGGTATAAATGGGTTTTTGTACGAAAACGAAATGATAAAAATGAAGTCGTTAGATATAAAGCACGACTTGTGGCACAAGGGTTTTCCCAAAGGCCTGGAATTGATTATATGGAGACATATTTTCCCGTAGTGGATGCTATCACCTTCAGGTATCTCATAAATATGGCAGTGCAAGAAAAAATTGATATGCATCTAATGGATGTTGTTACAGCCTATTTGTATGGATCATTAGACAATGAAATTTTTATGAAAGTACCCGAGGGATTTAAAGTGCCAGAAGTATATAAAAGTTTTCAAGAAACTTGTTCAATAAAGCTTCAGAAATCTTTGTACGAATTGAAACAATCAGGTCGTATGTGGTACAATCGTCCGAGTGAATACTTGTTGAAAGAAGGGTACAAGAATGATCCAATTTGTCCCTGTGTCTTTATAAAAAGGTCTGGATCTGAATTTGTTATAATCACCGTATATGTTGATGATTTAAATATCATTGGAACTCCTAGGGAGCTTCCAAAAACAGTAGAATGTTTGAAGAAAGAATTTGAAATGAAAGATCTTGGAAAAACAAAATTTTGTCTTGGTCTACAAATTGAGTATATGAAAGATGGAATATTTGTCCATCAATCAACATACACCGAAAAGATTTTAAAGCGATTCTATATGGATAAAGCACATCCATTGAGTACCCCGATGGTTGTGAGATCACTTGATATAAAGAAAGATCCATTCCGACCTCATGAAAATGAAGAAGAGCTTCTTGGTGCCGAAGTACCATATCTTAGTGCAATTGGGGCATTAATGTATCTTGCTAATAATTCCCGACCAGATATAGCTTTCTCGGTAAGCTTATTGGCAAGATTTAGTACTTCGCCAACACAAAGACACTGGAATGGTATTAAACATATATTTAGATACCTCCAAAGGACCATTGATATGGGTTTATTTTATTCAAATGAATCCAAGCCATCATTGATTGGTTATGCAGATGCAGGATATTTGTCTGATCCACACAAAGGTCGATCTCAGACAGGCTATTTATTTACAAGTGGAGGTAGAGCCATATCATGGCGTTCGACAAAACAAACTATGGTTGCTACTTCTTCAAATCATGCAGAGATAATAGCCATTCATGAAGCAAGTCGAGAATGCATTTGGTTAAGATCTATAACTCAACACATTCAGCAAACATGTGGTCTTTCTTCGAAAGAGAATATTCCAACAATATTGTATGAAGACAATGCGGCATGCATAGCTCAATTGAAAGGAGGATATATCAAAGGAGATCGAACAAAACACATTTCACCAAAATTCTTTTTCACTCATGATCTTCAGAAGAGTGGTGAAATAGATGTACAACAAGTTCGTTCAAGTGATAATTTGGCTCATCTGTTCACTAAGGCATTACCAACCTCAATATTTGAAAATCTGATATATAAGATTGGAATGCGTCGTCTTCGAAACATTAAGTGATTTTTCATCAGGGGGAGTAAGTACATGCTGCACTCTTTTCCTTAACCAAGGTTTTGTCCCACTGGGTTTTCCTTAGTAAGGTTTTTAATGAGGCAGCAAGCAATGTATATTATAAATAACTATGTACATCCCAATATTTTTTTTGTAAGTTCTTAGTGAGACACATTATGTTACATGGACATCCAAGGGGGAGTGTTATGAATAATTTGTACATTGGATGCTACATTGGATACTACATTGGATGCCCATGTTGTGAATAATTGAAAGATTAAATCTCCTATTTTATGTCAATCTTCTTTGCTTTTTATGCCTATAAAAGGCCATGTAATTGCAATGGAAAAATACACCAAAGTGAAAGAACAAAACTCTTCTCCCTTCTTTCTATTTCTTCTTATTTACATTTTACTGCATTGTTTTTATTTTACAACAAAAATAATATTGTAAAGCTTCCATGAGAAAATATTTGGCAAGTCGAAAGGTTATAGTATTAGTTAATATTAATAAAAAGTAATATATAAGCGAATTTGTTCACCCTCTAAATTTGTTCCATAACTTTAAATATTATATAATTATGTACTTTATTTGTTTTACAAATTATTCAAAATCATAAACATCCTCACACAATCCCCGTCATCCTCTTGTATGCATCTTTTACTATAATATTCTTAGTTAGATTTTTTAATTTAGTATTGCATGTATAATAAATAATAATTTGGAACTACTTATATTATGTTTTCAATATGATATATTTCAGTTTTAATTATTTATAAATCAACATGTTAATTTAAATAATTACATTTCTTTTATTCTACATTTATTAAGATTTCAGTTAGATGACTTTATATGTAAAGCATATTTTGTTGAACCATAATTCAAAGACTTTCCCATAGCAAATATATATATATACATATATATATATATAAATTCTTGTATTTTATTGTGTTTGCATTTTTAGATACCTTCTCATATAATTATTTATTAGTGTATATATATATATACAAGAAAATTTAATCCCTAAGGTATATCCATACATCTGTATCTGGAAGATAGAATAAAGCATAAGATTTTACATGATCTTACAACACAAGCAAGTGACAGAATACAGTAAAATTGCACAGCTACTGCAAAAAATATGTTTCAGCAAGCAGAGACCAATCAATTTTAACAGCTTGCTGCAATACAGAGAATATGTAGGCAAAACTATGAATACTGCAGCCAGGAAGTGAATAGTGGTAAAAATCACAAAGATATATTACCTGATGATCTGTCACAGCCGCAATAGTACTAAGTGCACCATCAACTATATATATGAAGGAGGCAGTCTCCAGATCTTCTTCTGACCGGTAGCAGACAAACCAGCCACAATCCTTTCAAGACATCCTAAACTGCTTCTCCAGTTTCCCTTCACCACTTTTAATCAAAAGCGGATAGTTTCAAAACGATGTTATATTGTTACCCTTATCAGTCATAAATAACAATCTTTTCCACCGAAGAAAGAGACACAAGCCAAACATCTCTAAGTTAATAATTGATAGGCATCGCAAAAAGGAACTGCCATAAAGGGCCAATCCACAATCTACATCGAAAAGACAGAATGTAATTCAATCCTGGTTGTGTTAAGCTTTTTTGACATTTGACTTTGTCTTGTTCACCATTTTTGCGATTTTCCAATGGTACTAATGTGTTGGTCTCTATGCTCTCTATGTATATTCTATATAGCTACTCCAATAACTCAGATAAACATACTTTCAACACTTTTAATGATGTCATTTCAGTATAGCTCAAGTTCATTACTGCTGGATTATATCAACTTCTTGGTAACTCTTAGCACCTAGTAGTACTTCCCCTTTAAAATTAATCATTTTTCTCTCTATTTCTACCAGTTCTTAAGTTGTCAATATTATGATGTACCATTTCTATTTTTCGGGTATTTAGTTCACTCACAAGAGCAATATTTGCACTATATGTTTGAAAATATTTACAAGAAGCTATACTTTTTGGCAGCCAAGTATGTGCTATCAATTGCAAGTTTTTACTTTGCAATGGCTATGGATTTGCTGATGAGGTTAACAGGACCCTTACGATTGAAACACACTCACATATCTCGTATATTTTGGAGCTAATCTTATCACCAATGCATAAGATAAGTAAGATAAAAGGAAAACAAAATAATTTTGACAGAACATAAGTGCATTAATGACCTTTAAGAATTTTGTTCACATGTCCTTTTCCTATTCCCGCTGAGTTCCATTTAGTTAGTACCATTTATCGCTACCAAATTCACACAAAATAGTCAATGAACACAAGCACGAGCAGAATCCGTTAAAAAGAGTCTAAGGCTCGAAAATTCTGTAATTGCCTTTAATAAATTTATTTTTTCTATTGGGGCCAGCGGTGATGGAGGACGAAGGAGCAAATGGAAAATTCTCTAGAACAATACCTCATTGTAGACCGCTTAGATCTTCAACCTCTCAAAGAACGCCATTTAAAGCCATCTGGACAAAACAAGAAATTTGGCACCAGATATCCAAATCAAAACATGCATAAGTAGAATTAGATAAGGAAAGAGCTAAAGGCACAAGTAACTCTAGAATTAACATCTAAAATTATGTCTAAAGTTAGCGGATGCGGCAAATATAATCTATGGAATTCGAAGAGGAAGAGGGAAAATCCCTAAATCGGGAACAATTGCATGTTACTCATAAATCTATACAGTAGCGCTAGAGCAAAACTCAAACTAAAATTGATAATTTGAAAGAAGCGGAAAGAATACGATGTAACAAAGGAGAGGGAGAGCGCTTGGGGAAATAGGATTGCTGGAAGATTCCGGTTGTAGAAATGGATATGAAGAAGAAGATGAGTTACCGAGAAAACACGTATCACCAAGCACAACTCTGATATCAAAATGACAATTATAACCTTGATCGACTTTCTTGGCTTATATATATATATATATATATATATATATATATATATATATATATAATGTGTTTGCATTTTTAGATACCTTCTCGTACAATTACTTATTAGTTTTTCCATTTATGTCCTAGCCTATCATTCCTCTTTTAATATAATACAAACAAAAATTTTATACTCCTTAAATCTAAATTGCTTTCATACTTTTATTTTATTACTCCAAATTGTGTTCATCATTTAAACTTTTAAAATATATTTTTCAACCACTATAAATAATATAAATTAATCCAAACTTGATATAGGCATAAAAATATTGGTGGCATCTAACATAATAATTTAACAATCTTTTAGCAGAACTATACTTAATTGCTTGAACATTTTATAAATTCAGAGATTTGATTTATTATTATTTTATAAATCATATCGATATTTTAAAATATTATATTAAAATCATATGCACCATGAAAATAAAGTTTTGAAAAATAAACTTGAGATGGCTCATGATCTTACAAAATAGTTGATATATTATTTCTCATTTTAGCCTCTTATCGTATTTGTATGCTCGTACGCATCTTCATTGAATGGCCTGACTAAATTATGTTGAGATTTCTAAAATTAATAAATTAAATAATACAAAATATTCACATAGAAAAGAAAACTGACGAAACAACACATAAAACTAAATAATGTTCGGAACATTAAACATTTTACAAAGCTTAATGTTTACTAAATCATACCTTAATTATTGTGACTTCATCATTATCCCCATAACCAATACATGATGAGACTCTAAGTTGCTTAAAATTGCAACACAAACATAAAATAAAAATACAAAATAATAAAAAATACTTGACCAAATATATAACAAAGACATAAAATTAAAAATTTGAAAGTAAAAATATCAATTACAACATCAAAAAAAAAAATTATTTATGAAAACATACTTTTGCTACAACAATTTCATCTGCCTCCTTACAATAATTAGCCGTTATGGTTCCTTATTTCTTAAAAGTTTTAAAATGTATATATTATCATGATCATATAGTTCGAAAATAAATGTAACACAACAGCACAATGATATAACTTGAGAAGAACATTACTTGATAATGATTTACTGTGATCCTCTAAACTTTTCGCAGTCGGTCAACTTCTTCATCAAAAAGAATAAAAGTGATATCACCAATATTATCATTCACCTTCACATGTATCTTGAATCTTATCAGGCCATTCCCTCTGAAGTTGCGACCATTATTGCGACTTTGAGAATAAAGAAAGCAAAAGAGAAGAAGAAAAAAATCATAAGATTACCGAGAAAAAAGAAAATAGACTGGAAAGAAGAGAAAATTTGTAAGTGGTGGGTTTAGGATAAAAATGAGAGATTGTAACTGCTTTAATTCAAAATAATACATAAAAGTTATTTTTAAGTTTACAAAATTAAGATAAAAAATTTGCAATTTTTTCGCTATAAAGAAGAAGTAGTTCAACTATGTTAGTTTAATATAAAAAAGTTTGATAACTTCTCAAAAAAAAGTCTTTAATGTGCCCAAGATTACGGCTATACCGTTTTAACTTAAGTTTAGATTTTGCACATTTCAAATCAAATTTAGAACTTTTTATTAGGACATTTAATAAGTTTGAATTAATATGTAAAGAATCTCTATATAATTTAGCCAAAAAATGGTAACAATTTATTTTTAAAAATTTTAAAAAAAAATAATATGAGGTAATTAATTATGAACTAATTAAGAGATTATGTAAAGTGGAGACGACTTATCAGTTTCTTTAGAAACGGTTAAGAAAGAATAATGTGCCACTAATGTGGCTTGCGTTTCTTGAAAATAAGGAGGCATAATGTATGTTATTGGATTTTAAACATTTCAAAAATCGGGATAACCATATTGGAGAGAATTGTGCAAACATTTCGAAGCACTCATAACCAAACAACAAATTTTGAATCTGTGTTTAAAAATAATTAAATAACTAACCCTAAAATTACTATATGTCTTTTTTTTATTTTTACTAATATATATAAATTATATAAATATAGATACATACTATGTATTGATCGTCTTAACTTCCTATATTAATATTTTCAAATTCATCTTCTATGTTTCAAAAAAAAAGTTATTTATCTTTCTACACTATTACTCAAAAATAGAAACTCACTGATTTTTACTTTTTAGTAAATTGCGTGGAATACTTTATCGTATAATTCAAATACATATGTTATATATTTCAAGGAAAATTATTTATATTTCTGGGCCATTACTCAAAAACATAGATTCGATATTAACAAATTCTCAATATTAACTAACTATGTTACATAACTATGCCCAGACGTGGGACTCTTTAAAGGAAATAACTGCAACAAATTAATGCTTTTAAACGTGAGACTCTTTAATGTAAATAATTGAAACAAAGTAATGCTTTCAAATTAATTTTTTGATTTTATATTTTTTTTTAATCTCCAAGCTTATTGGACTTTTGTCTTAAAGTTTGACACATATTTAATTTATGTATTGACACTTGGCATAATAATATGGTTTTTCTTCTCCTATTCTATACGGATAGATTTTCTATTTTAAATTTTATTAAAATTAGAAACTACTTTAACCAAAATTAACTAATTTGTCCAAAAAAGACCACATGGCAGTTTATTCACTTGACAAATGGCAAAATCCTATGGATGACTTTCTTCCTTTTAAGTAAACTAGTATAGTACCTGCGCGATGCGCGGATTAATTTTAAGAAAAGAAGAGTTTAAAGAGATAATAAAATTATGTTTATTGCAATTAGAATTAGCAATCGAATACAGAAGGAGTTATTCTAAAATTAATAGGTGAATTTTGTTGAGAGTAATATAGGTTGGTACATAAGAATGAATTTGTCACGACCCAACCCCGGTCGTGATGGCGCCCAACAATTAAGCTAGGCCAGCCATACCAACTATTACTTATCACAACGACTATCAGTCTCAAATGGACATTCCCAAAAAAATATATGAGTCAAAGAACTCCAATAATAATAATAATAAACAAAATACTCACACTCCCAAAGATCCGGAGTCACAAGTCTAGAGCCTCTAACAAAACCCAACAGGAATAGAGAGTACTGTATAGAAATACTCAAGTCTGAATACAAATATAAAATAACAACTGGAAAGAGGAGGAGAAGCTAGGTTCTGCGAGCGTCGGCAGCTACCTCAACAGCTCGGTATGACTTTGCAAACGCTGGAAATGCCTGTCTACTCCTCCCGAGTACATGAGTCTGCACACAAAAGGTGCAGGGAGTAGGGGTGAGTACTAAGTACTCAGTGAGTAATAAATATATAAAAGTAGCTGAAAGTAAGAAATCCACAAAATACCACAATATGAAGCTACACGACAGTTCGAATCTCCTACGAACTAGCATCAACAGTACAATTCAGCTACCACAGAGTAATTCGACAAATAAAGATGCAATGCAATGCACATAACCGCTACGGCGTGTAGCCCGATCCAATTTAACGTCGACGGCGCTCACTGGGGGTGTGTACAGACTCCGGAGGGGCTCCTACAGCCCAAGCGCAATACTGCTGCGGCGTGCAGCCCGATCCTCATATCAACCACTGCGGCGTGCAGCCCGATCCATGCTCAGTCCACAATAAGCAAATAAGTCACAAAACAGTTCATTTTTCTTACTTCCAGTTTCCAGTTCATAATTTATGAAAAATACTTTAACTTTATTAAATTTGCAAAAGCCGATGACTTAGCATTTCAAAAGGTGATTTCAATTTCCAGGACTGAGATCAGTGATTTAAGCAAATATAGCTATCACATTAATATTTTCCTCTAAGGACACTACAGGTGGGCACAAGGCCCCAAACAAGGCTTACAGCCCCACAAATATATCAAATACAGTGTATTTCCAACACTAACAACATATTATTCACATCCGGGATGGACCAAGTCTCAATCCCTAGTCACAATCAATCCCGCACTTGCCACGGTGTGCGAGCCACGCCCTACTAGCGTCACAATGTGTTAAGTCGGGGTTTCGAACCCTCAGGCTACCATATACACAAACTACTCACCTCTAGCCGGCCGTAGACTCGTCCGCGATGCCTTTTCCTTTGAAATTCGCTGCCTCGTGCGTAGAATCTAGTCAAATCACAATAATTATATCAAATACGGGTCAAGGAATCATAACCCATTTCAATTTACATGAAATTCGCATAAATACACTAAGTTGGTAAAACCCGACCCCGGGCCCACTGCTCGAAAAATTCCGAAATTAGTACCAACGCGACCCTCATCTCGCCACGAGTCCGTGCATATAAAATTTATCAAAATCGGAGTTCAAATGGCCTTCCAAAACTCAAAATCCCGTTTTTAATACCTAGGCCACAATTCTTCAAGATTTCTACCCAAATTCATGAAGATTGATGTTAATTCTACCATAAAATGATATTTTTGAGTCAAGAATCTTACTTCCGATGAATACCCGATGATTTCTTAGTGATTTCCTCGAGTTTTCTTCTCTCTAGGGCTCAAAATTGTATTTTGGGGGTGTAAACCCGTAAGCCCTCTGTTCTGTGATATAAATTCACTGCCAGAACATTTATACCTACGCGTTCGCGATGCTCCTTGCGCGAACGCGATGCCCAGTCCTGTTGCTTCATCGCGAACGCGACGTCACTTCACGCGTCCGCGATGTTCATTTCCCCATCCGCCTGATTCCAAACCAACGCGAACGCGTACACCCCCACGCGAACGCGAAGCTCCCCCTTATCCTTCTACGCGTTCGCGACTCCCAGTCACGCGAACGTGAAGCTTAACTCCCTCTGACCTACACGAACGCGACGCCTTTGTCGCGAACGCGATGCTTTAGCCCACCTGGCCTTCGCGAACGCGACCCTTGTCACGCGAACGCGAAGGTCTAATTGACTGGGCAGAAACCTGCAGTTTTCTGTAGATTTTTGCCAAGTCCCTAATGCCCGGTTGATGGTCTGAAATCATCCCGAGGCCCCCGGGACCCCAACGAAAACCACCAACGTACTCCAAAACATGATACGGACTTGTTCCAACCACAAAATCACCATCCTAAACATCAAAATCACCATTTACACACGAATTCAAGCCTAAGTTTCTTCAAAACTTTCAAAACTAACATTCGATCCAACACCCGATCAAACGATGTCCGAATGACCTGAAAATTTGCATACATATCCAAAATCACATAACGAAGCTACAAAATTTGTCGGAATTCCATTTTGACCCCCGGATCAAAATATCACCGACCATCCGGTTTTCGCCAAAAATCAACCTTCGCCAATTTAAGCCTAAAACTACACCGGACCTCCGAATTCAATTCTGATTGCTCTCCTAAGTCATAAATGATCCCCCGAAACTAGTCAAATCATCGGAATCCGGTTCCGAGCACTCTAACTCAATAGTCAACTCTAGGTTGACTTCCCACATTCAAGCTTTCTTCAAACATACTATTTGTTTCATTTTCAATCCAAATCACTCCTAACTCACCCGATATACTCTAATACTGATATAAAAGCATAAGATATGTAAATGCAAGGTAACGAGGTGGTAATTCCCGTAACGATGGGCCGGGTCGTTACATTCTCCCCAACTTAAACGAACGCTCGTCCGCGAGCGGGTTAAGCAACATACCTGGAGCATCAAACAAATGAGGATATCTGCTCCGCATCTCCCGCTCGGTCTCCCAAGTTGCTTCCTCCACGGGACGACCTCTCCACTGCACTTTCACTGAAGCTATGTCCTTGGATCTCAACTTACGAACCTGTCGACCCAAAATGGCTACTGGTTCCACATCATAAGTCAAATCCTCATCTAGCTGTATCGTGCTGAAGTCTAACACATGAAACGGGTCTCCGACATACTTCCGGAGCATAGATACATTGAACACCGGGTGAACTCCCGACAAACCGGGTGGCAAAGCAAGCATATAGGCCACCTCCCCAACTTTCCTAAGCACCTCAAAAGGTCCAATAAACCTGGGGCTCAACTTCCCTTTCTTTCCAAACCTCATAACACCCTTTATGGGCGAAACCTTCAGCAACACCTTCTCACCTACTGAATAAGACACATCTCGGACCTTCCGGTCTGCATAACTCTTCTGACGCGACTGAGCTGTGCGTAGTCTCTCCTGAATCACCTTCACCTTGTCTAAGGCATCTTGGACTAACTCTGTCCCTAACAACCTAGCCTCGCCGGGCTCAAACCAACCGACTGGAGACCTACACCGCCTCCCATATAAAGCTTCATACGGTGCCATCTGAATGCTGGACCGATAGCTATTATTATAAGCAAACTCCGCAAGAGGCAAGTAATCAGCCCATGAACCACCAAAATCAATGACACAAGCACGCAACATGTCCTCCAATATCTGAATAGTACGCTCAGACTGCCCGTCCGTTTGTGGATGAAATGCTATGCTCAGCTCTACCTGTGAACCCAACTCTCGCTGAAAAGTCCTCCAGAACTGAGAAGTGAACTGGGTACCTCTGTCCGATATAATAGAAATGGGAACTCCATGCAATCTCACTATCTCACGGATGAATATCTCTGCCAACCGCTCTGAGGAATAAGTAGTACACACTGGGATGAAGTGAGCTGACTTGGTCAACCTATCCACCACCACCCAAACTGAATCAAACTTCCTCGCCGTCCGAGGGAGTCCACTAACAAAGTCCATAGTAATCCTTTCCCACTTCCACTCAGGAATATCAATACGCTGGAATACACCACCAGGTCTCTGATGCTCATACTTGACCTGCTGACAGTTTAGACACCGAGCCACGTGGCTCACAATATCTTTCTTCATCTTTCTCCACCGGTAATGCTGCTTCAAATCCTGGTACATCTTCGCGGCTCCTGGATGAATAGAATACCGCGAGCTGTGGGCTTCCTCCAATATCAACTCACGAAGGCCATCAACATTGGGCACGCATATCCGCCCATGCATCCGCAATACACCATCACTATCAATAGTGACATCTCTGGCATCATCATGCTGAACTTTGTCCTTAAGGATAAATAAGTGTGGATCATCATACTGGCGCTCTCGAATACGATCATATAAAGAAGAACGAGCCATCACACAAGCCATCACCCGACTAGGCTCAAAAATATCCAGCCTCACTATCTGATTAGCTAACGCCTGAACATCAACTGCAAGGGGTCTCTCCCCAACTGGAATATACGCCAAACTACCCATACTAATAGCCTTCCGGTTCAATGCATCAGCCACTACATTGGCTTTCTCGGGATGGTACAAGATAGTAATATCATAGTCTTTAAGCAATTCAAGCCATCTCCGCTGCCTCAAATTTAGATCTTTCTGCTTAAACAAATGCTGAAGGCTGCGGTGGTCCGTATATACATCACAAGATACACCATATAGGTAATGCCTCCAAATCTTCAAGGCATGAACAATAGCAGCTAACTCCAAATCATGAACAGGGTAGTTCTTCTCGTGGGGCTTTAGCTGACGAGAAGCATATGCAATAACTCTACCCTCTTGCATCAACACACAACCGAGTCCAACTCTGGAAGCATCACAATACACCGTATATGACCCTGAGGCCGATGGTAACACAAGTACTGGAGCGGTGGTCAAAGCCTCCTTGAGCTTCTGAAAGCTCTCCTCACATTCATCGGACCACACAAATGGAGCATTCTTCTGTGTCAACTTAGTCAACGGTGAAGCAATAGATGAGAAACCCTGAACAAACCGGTAATAATAGCCTGCCAAGCCAAGAAAACTCCGAATCTCCGTAGCTGAGAAAGGTCTGGGCCAATTCTGCACCGCCTCCACCTTCTGTGGATCAACCCGAATACCATCACTGGACACTACATGTCCCAGAAAAGTCACAGTGTCAAGCCAAAACTCACACTTAGTGAATTTTGCATAAAGCTTCTCTTCTCTCAACCTCTGCAATACCACCCTCAAGTGTTGTGCATGCTCCTCCTGGATGCGTGAATACACCAGAATATCATCAATAAACACAATCACAAAATAATCCAGGTACGGCCGAAATACACTATTCATCAAGTGCATGAATGCAGTCGGGGCATTAGTCAACCCGAAAGACATCACCAGGAACTCGTAGTGCCCATATCGCGTCCTGAACGTTGTCTTCATAATATCTGAGTCCCTGATCTTCAACTGATGATAGCCCGATCGAAGATCAATCTTAGAAAATACACTAGCCCCCCTGGAGCTGATCAAATAGGTCCTCAATACGAGGCAATGGGTACTTATTCTTTACTGTTACCTTGTTCAGCTGCCTGTAATCAATGCACATTTTCATTGTGCCATCTTTCTTCTTCACGAACAACACCGGTGCACCCCAAGGTGACACACTCGGGCGAATGAAACCCTTATCTAAGAGTTCTTGAAGTTGTTCCTTCAATTCTTTTAACTCCGTTGGGGCTATGCGATGGGGAGGAATAGAAATGGGCTGAGTGCCCGGCACCAAGTCAATACCAAAATCAATATCTCTGTCAGGCGGCATGCCTGGCAGGTCTGCTGGAAATACATCCGGAAACTCCCTCACAATGGGGACCGAATCAAGACTGGGTGTCTCGACCTCAACATTTCTAATGAAGGCCAAATAAGATAAACAACCCTTGCCAATCATTCGTTGGGCCTTTATATAAGAAACCACCCTGTCGGACACATAATCAGTCAAGCCACGCCACTCGATCTTCGGATTATCTGGAATAGCTAGTGTGACTGTCTTGGCATGACAGTCCATAATCGCATGGTAAGGAGATAGCCAATCCATGCCTAGAATCACATCGAAATCTACCATGCCCAGTAGTAATAAATCAACTCGGGTCTCCAGACCCCCAATAGTAATAATACAGGATCGATATACCAGATCCACAACAACAGTATCCCCCACTAGGGTAGACACATGTACGGGTGAAGCAAGAATACCACGGTTCATACCCAAGTGATGTGCAAAATAAGTAGAGACATAAGAATATGTGGATCCGGGATCAAATAAGACAAAAGCATCCCTGTGACAGACTGAGATAATACCTGAAATGACCGCATCTGAAGCACTAGCATCCTTCCTATCCGGAAGAGCATAGAAACGAGCCTGGCCTCCACCAGTACGATCCTCGCCCCTAGGGCGACCTCTGGCCACCTGGCCACCACTCCTAGCTGACTATGCTGGTGCTGAAGAAACAGGAGTAGAAGACGAGGGCTGATCCCTCTGCTGAGAGCGCCTACGAAGCCACCGAGGACACTCTCTCTTGATATGGCCCAAATCGCCACACTCAAAGCAATGGCCTAAAGATGGAAGAAGGGGTTGCTGAGGACCCCTCGCTGTAGATGAATCTTATGCTGAGGAAGTAGGAGCAGAGCTCTGAGCTGGAAGAGCACTCAATGCAGGCTGACTCTGCTGCCGACCCTGCTAACCCTGATGAGCGTGATGGCCCTAATGACCACGATCTGATGAAACTCCACTGGACTCTGCACGTCCTGACTGGTGAGATCTGAATGAACAACCCCTGCTATGCTGGGGCTGGCCCCTAGACGGAGCACCACTGTAACTGCCCGTACCACGAGGCCTCTTAGCCTCTCTCTCCTCCCGCTCTCTGCGGCGATCTGTCTCAATATGACGGGCAGCATCAACCACCTCCTCAAAGGTAACTGCCGAAACTCTCTCCCTGGTCATCAATATGCGGACGGGATAAATAAGGCCATCAATAAATCTCCGAATCCTCTCTCTCGTCCGTAGGAACCATCCACACGGCACGACGGGCCAGCCGTGTGAATCTCATCTCATACCGAGTAACCGTCGTGTCTCCCTCGCTTCAACCACTCGAACCGACGTCGCAGCCCCTCTTCTCTGAGATCGAGGCACGTACTTCTCCAAAAATACCGCGGAGAATTGCTGCCAAGTGAGGGGCACCGCCCCAGCGGGCCTACGCCTCTCAAAATCCTCCCACCACCGAAATGCTGCACCTGTGAACCGAAAAGTGGTGAATGAAACACCGCTAGACTCTAGAATACCCGTGGTGCGAAGCATGCGCCGACATCCGTCAAGAAAACCCCGGGCATCCTCGCCCTCGGCACCACCGAATGTCGGAGGACGTAGCCTCTCGAATCTCTCCAAACGACGTTGCTTATCGTCGGGCATAACCGGAACCATTTAAGCGAGGAGCCAGGTGCAACGGCGCAACCGGGCCGAACCGGCTCGGGCGTGCGGGCCACGAGGGTCCGATTTTCTCCCCCCGCTCGTGAAGAAGATGCACGGCAGCAGTGAGCCGCAACTACCCGAGCCAAGCCTGTGCACACTAATAAGATCTGAGCCAAAGTCTCCTAAAGACTCGGTATCACAACGGGCACCGTCGGTGCTCGAACTCGAGTCGCCGGAGCGTCCGTCCGCCGGAATCTAGTCCCGAGCTCAGGCCACCGGTGCGAGAATCCGACCCCGAGTCCGGTCGACCGGTGGGTCGGCCAGCCGCTCGGTACCGTCGCTCCTACCTCTACCACGACCACGACCTCCGGGTGCCAATGGTAGTCGTTCGCCACGTCCGTTAGCTCGTGTTCTCGCCATCCGCGAGAGAATAGAATATGGGAAAAATTTAATTTCATGATAACACAAATCGCACGATATGAATCCAAGAAAATGAGGTTTTTCCTAAAGTTTCTGTAGCCCTCCGAGGATAGATACGGACGTCTACGTACCGATCCGCGAAAGCCTACTAAACCGGCTCATGACTCGCGAGTCCTAGTAACCTAGGCTCTGATACCAACTTGTCACAACCCAAACCCGGTCGTGATGGTGCCCAACAATTAAGCTAGGCCAGCCATACCAACTATTACTTATCACAACGACTATCAGTCTCAAATGGACATTCCCAGAAAAATATATGAATAAAAATGAACAAGGTGCTGAGAAGTGCTAAAGCAACTGACACTCCCAAAGATCCGGAGTCACAAGTCTAGAGCCTCTAACAAAACCCAACAGAATAGAAAATACTGTATGGAAATACTTAAGTCTGAATATAAAATTACAACTGGAAAGAGGAAGAGAGGCTAGGTTCTGCGAACGTCGACAGCTACCTCAGCAACTCGGTATGACTCTGAAAAAGCTGGAAATGCTCGTCTACTGCTCCTGAGTACCTGAGTCTGCACACAAAAGGTGCAGTGAGTAGGGGTGAGTACTGAGTACTCAGTGAGTAATAAATATATAAAAGTAGCTGAAAGTAAGAAATCCACAAAATACCACAATATGAAGCTACACGACAGTTCGAATCTCCTACGAACTAGCATCAACAGTACAATTCAGCTACCACAGAGTAATTCAACAAATAAAGATGCAATGCAATGCACATAACCGCTACGACGTGTAGCCCGATCCAATTTAACGTCGACGGCGCTCACTGGGGGTGTGTACAGACTCCGGAGGGGCTCCTACAGCCCAAGCGCAATACTGCTGCGGCGTGCAGCCCGATCCTCATATCAACCACTGCGGCGTGCAGCCCAATCCCATGCTCAGTCCACAATAAGAAATTAAGTCACAAAACAGTTCATTATTCTTACTTCCAGTTTTCCAGTTCATAATTTATGAAAAATACTTTAACTTTATTAAATTTGCAAAAGTCGATGACTTAGCATTTCAAAAGGTGAATTTCAATTTCCAGGACTGAGATCAGTGATTTAAGCAATTATGGCTATCACATAAATATTGTCCTCTAAGGACGCTACAGGTCGGCACAAGGCCCAAAACAAGGCTTACAGCCCACAAATATATCAAATACAGTGTATTTCCAACACTAACAACTTATTATTCACATCCGGGATGGACCAAGTCTCAATCCCTAGTCACAATCAATCCCGCACCTGCCATGGTGTGCGAGCCACGCCCTACTAGCGTCACAATGTGCTAAGCCGGGGTTTCGAACCCTCAGGCTACCATATACACAAACTACTCACCTCTAGCCGGTCGTAGACTCGTCCGCGATACCTTTTCCTTTGAAATTCGCTGCCTCGTGCATAGAATCTAGTCAAATCACAATAATTATATCAAATACGGGTCACAGAATCATAACCCATTTCAATTTACATGAAATTCGCATAAATACACTAAGTTGGTAAAACTCGACCCCGGGCCCACTGCTCGGAAAATTCCGAAATTAGTACCAACACGAACCTCATCTCGCCACGAGTCCGTGCATATAAAATTTATCAAAATCGGAGTTCAAATGGCCCTCCAAAACTCAAAATCCCGTATTTAATACCCAGGCCACAATTCTTCAAGATTTCTACCCAAATTCATGAAGATTGATGTTAATTCTATCATAAAATGATGTTTCTGAGTCAAAAATCTTACCTCCGATGATTACCCGATGATTTCTTAGTGATTTCCTCGAGTTTTCTTCTCTCAAGGGCTCAAAATTGTATTTTGGGGGTGTAAACCCGTAGGCCCTCTGTTCTGTGATATAAATTCACTGCCAGAACATTTATACCTACGCGTTCGCGATGCTCCTTGCGCGAACGCGATGCCCAGTCCTGTTGCTTCATCACGAACGTGACGTCACTTCACGCGTCCGCGATGTTCATTTCCCCAGCCGCCTGATTCCAAACCAACGCGAACGCGTACACCCCCACGCGAACGCGAAGCTCCCCCTTATCCTTCTACGCGTTCGCGACTCCCAGTCACGCGAACGCGAAGCTTAACTCCCTCTGACCTACGCGAACGCGACGCCCTTGTCGCGAACGCGATTCTTTAGCCCACCTGGCCTTCGCGAACGCGACCCTTGTCACGCGAACGCGAAGGTCTAATTGACTAGGCAGAAACCTGCAGTTTTCTGCCGATTTTTGCCAAGTCCCTAATGCCCGGTTGATGGTCTGAAATCATCCCGAGGCCCCCGGGACCCCAACGAAAACCACCAACGTACTCCAAAATATGATACGGACTTGTTCCAATCACAAAAACACCATCCTAAACATCAAAATCACCATTTACACACGAATTCAAGCCTAAGTTTCTTCAAAACTTTCAAAACTAACATTTGATCCAAAACCCGATCAAACGATGTCCGAATGACCTGAAAATTTGCACACATATCCAAAATAACATAACGAAGCTACAGAATTTGTCGGAATTCCATTCCGACCCCCGGATCAAAATATCACCTATCATCCGTTTTTCGCCAAAAATCAACCTTCGCCAATTTAAGCCTAAAACTACACCGGACCTCCGAATTCAATTCTGATTGCTCTCCTAAGTGATAAATGATCCCCCAAAACTAGTCGAATTATCGGAATCCGGTTCCGAGCACTCTAACTCAATAGTCAACTCTAGGTTGACTTTCCCACATTCAAGCTTTCTTCAAACATACTATTTGTTTCATTTTCAATCCAAATCACTCCTAACTCGCCCGATATACTCTAATACTGATATAAAAGCATAAGATATGTAAATGCAAGGTAACGGAGTGGTAATTCCCGTAACGACGGGCCGGGTTGTTACAGAATTGCATTATATTAGCATTTGAAGAAAGGTCGGAAAACAAATATATGTAGATGTTGTAGTAATCCTTTTTTTTGTTTTCATCCAAAAAAATACACTTGATTTTCCATTCTATCAGAAGTTACACTCTTGTAATGAACACAAATAGGTGTTGTTGTTAATATCCTTTCATGGGAAAGAAAACTGTAAAATTAAAGATTTCAGAATGAGTACTAAACAATAATCAAGTACCTATGTTTGCGTCAAAGAGAAAGAAACGGAAATTCGAGGAGCAAATAATAAGTGAAACAAAATATATCAGATAACTTATTTTCAACAATAACTTGTATGATATAGTGATATAACAATTTGGATGAGCAAAATAAATGAACCCGAATTAGTAAGATAAAAAAATAATTAAAATACATTTTCATCTTGTAGAATCAATTCAATCGAGAAAATAGTGCCAGGATTAAAATGATCCGGTACTTCTCACAAACGGACAACACGAACTTTTAACTTTCATTGCATCAAATAGTTATATCTTTGATTAAGTCAATGTGAGTAGCCATCTTTTACATAGGACGTAAGTTTTGTATAAATCTTTATATAAGAATGAACATTAGGATTGAAGGTTGTATAGTTGTGGAAGATATATATATTTCCACGTTTATACAGTTGCAACACAGACGTATAAATCACAGTTGAGGCAATAAAATTCATGGGAAAGTGGGTTGACGGTATGGTATTTTTCCAGCGTTAATTTAGGTTTACTTTAAGGGAAAATGGAAAGACAGTTAAAAGTCACGGTTAGGAAGGGTTTTGATTTTAATTTTATTTCACCTTTCAACAAATTAAATAATTAAATGAAAAAACTCAGTATAATACAGAAATAATTCAAAGGTCACGGTTATGAATGCTAATGAAGTGTTAACGTTTTTTTTTATAAAATAAATATAATCTTTCTATCCACATAATACTCAAAATAAAATTATAATTCCTATTTTTACTTCATATAAATTTGGGAAAAAGTGACGGTTATAAGGCAAATTTAACCGTTTTTAATTACATTTTAAAAAAAATATTCTTCATATCCTAATCCTAATAAAAATAAATTTGTAACTCCTTTTTTTTAACTTCTTATAAATTTGAAAGAAATTCCTATAAATTTAAAGAAAATTGATGGTTATGAAGGAATGAGTAGTTTTTTGATTTAAAATAAATTAAATTACAGTTCCTATCATAATTATAATCAAAATGTAATTGCATTTGGTTATTTTTTAATTCGTAAAAATTAAGAAAATAAGTGACGGTTTTGCAAGGAATGGAATCAGTTTTTCTTTTTTTTTTTAAAAACAAAATTTAGTCTTCCTCCTAATCCTAATTAAAATAAATTTGTAATTTATTTTTTTGTACTTCCGATAAATTAGGAACAATGTCCTAATGAGCCACGTGTTAATTCCTTGCTTTGACACTTGGCTTCATGAGAAGCTTTTGTCTTTGGCTTTTAATATGTGATATACTTAAACTATCATTTAGTAACACTGTTTCAGCAAATTCAAACCCATATCAAAAGTTCAACAATTGAAACAATTGTCCTTTTAATCATACATGGAGTAGTAAATACCAAAGAGAAAACCAATAAATAAATTTAATAGCTAAACATGATGACTCCGTAAATTCAAAAAAAACCTATAACACGAATAAATTCAGATTATAATTATGAATTCGATAAATAGTCATATATGAGTATGGAGTACCTCAAAGGATCAAACAAAAAATCGACAGAAAAATGACCACATAAGGTCTGAAATAGCGTGGAAGATCTAGCAATAGAAATAACACGTCAACAATGAAAACGCATTGACTTAACTTCAAAGCGAGCGTACATACGCAGATCCGAATCTAAAACACTTCAGATCTCAATTGAGTGACGCAAAGAAGAAGCTTAGAAGCTAATGTCGAAATGGAACTTCTAAGAACGGGACCGCCGAGAGAATCAAACTGCCCCCTCCCCCTTTCGTCTCTGTGTGTGTCCTATATTTATAGAATATGTAGATGTGTTGGTTATTATGTGTAGATGTGTGGAGGGAGTGAGAAGTTATTGTTAGGTCTGTGATGTGAATGGCGGAAATGCATGAGTGATGTGGGAAAGTGGGGAAGTTGGGTGTGAAAAGTGGGGGTAAGGCATGAGTGAAATGGGGAAGTGGAGAAAATGGGTGGTTTTATTTATTTTTTTTTATTTTTATTTTTTTAACTCTATATATATTTATTTAACTTTTCCTAAAACCTTTATTATAAAATAAAAGAAGATAAAAAAATACATATATATATATATATATACCAACTTACTTTAAGACTTAAAGAAACTATGTAAATAAGAAAACTCAATATTTACACTAAAGTTTAAATTATACCAAGAAAAATACTACTATAAATTACATCTAAATTAAAAGAAATCGAATATATATAAATCGAATATATTCATCTAAGAATATGAATATTTTTTAAAAAATAAATATAATCTTCCTATCCTAATAACACTCAAAATAAAATTGTAACTCCTATGTTTTACTTCATATAAATTTGAAAAAGTGACTGTTATAAGGCAAATTTAACCATTTTTAATTACATTTTTTAAAAAAATATTCTTCATATCCTAATCCTAATAAAAATAAATTTTCTTTTTTTAACTTCCTAGAAATTTGGAAGAAATTCCTATAAATTTGGAAGAAAACTGATGGTTTTGAAGGAATGGGTAGTTTTTTGATTTAAAATAAATTAAATTACAGTTCATATCATAATCCTAATCAAAATGTAATTGCATTTGGTTATTTTTTAATTCGTAAAAATTAAGAAGAAAAGTGACAGTTTTGTAAGGAATGGAATCAGTTTTTTTTTAAACAAAATTTAGTCTTCCTCCTAGTCCTAATTAAAATAAATTTGTAATTCGTTTTTTGTACTTCCTATAAATTAGGAACAGTGTCCTAATGAGCCACGTGTTAATTCTTTGCTTTGACACTTGGCTTCATGAGAAGCTTTTGTCTTTGACTTTTAATAATATATAGATAGATATAGAAGATTATAAGAAGTTTTATTTCTAATAGTAATTTCCTAATTATTAATTACTTATTTGAATTGAGTAAATAACTACCCCTTTCCAATATTAGATATTTGAATATTTTAATTTAAATTAAAAATAAATAACTAATAACTAACTATTAACTTATTAACTAAATTTTGTCCTAAAAACTAACACTTGGCATTCTCCTACACTGCCACTTGTCATAATTCTAGGCTAGACTTTCTTCCTTTTAACTGTATATAGATATAGATATAGATATAGATATAAATATAAATATAGATATATAGATATAGATTTATATATTTAAAAATGAATATAAAATCAAATATTTATAAATGAATATAACTAAATCAGCTTAAACATGTATAACTAAATCATTAACATGTATTTGAATTCGTCAAATCAGCATTCTTCAGCATTCAGCAAGAAATCGCCTTAGCACGAAGTAACAAAATTTTATTACCTGTAAAAGTACGTTAGCACTAAATTATTGAAGCATAAATAGTTCAATATTTGCATTACTAAGTTAATTTTTTTTATACATTATCTTCAGTCATTAGTTACTACAATGGGAGACACACAATACTATACAGTATGAATAAAGATGTGCTGAAATCACTGAGCAACTTGAATCCGACTTTGATACGGAATAGATGAGATAGCTGCACAATGGTGTAGTAAACTATTCCGACTTTGATACGGAATAGATGAGATAGCTGCAGTTGGCTCTAAAGCATCGACAGAACAAAAAGCAACAGTAGAGGTTAATGTTTTTAGTGCGAGGTCATGGCTGCTTCGTGTATACTGTTTTTTGCTGGTGTAAGTGTTGAGGCTTAAGGAATCAAACAACGTCGCGCTGCAGATGTGTGTGCTCCTGGAAAGAGGATTGGAGTGCCACTAAGTTATTTTCATTGATTTTAGTAGGCAAATATGGAATAATATCACAGGCATAGCATGTGGCTTATATTTGAAATTGTGTCGTAATGAACTATTTATATGTAGGACACTATCAGTTGGAAGGATCAGCAGAATTTTAACTGTCATCAATGCAAACGTTATAAAGCTTCTGTTGTCTTCTGTTCAAGATGCAAAAGAAAACGCTATTGCAATGATTGCATTGCGAAGTGGTAATGAAATTAATCTCCTTTGTTCACTACCCAAAGAGAAAGGATTCTAGATTTGTTGGTCTGCAAGTTTGTTTTTTCCTCATTGGTGAACAGTAGAGACTTATTGTTGTTGTAACTGCTTAAACTATGTAATTCTGATTTAGTTTGCAATTTTATAAAATGTCGTGATAATCAACAGGTATCCAGAGAGAACAAAAGATGAAGTAGAGCATGCATGCCCTTCCTGTTGCAGGAATTGCAATTGCGGAGCTTGTCTCCAAACATATGTCTTTTTAAAGATCTGTGCATAAGTTATTTTTATTTCTTGTATGGTCGTGTATTTATAGTGCAGGTGCTGATATTATGAAAGAGACAAGAGGGGTTGCTCTGATGGTAAGCAACCCCCACTTCCAACCGAGAGGTTGTGAGTTCGAGTCTCCCCAAGAGCAAGGTGGGAAGTTCTTGGAGGGAAGGATGCCGGGGGTCTATTTGGAAACAACCTCTCTACCCTAGGGTAGGGGTAAGGTCTGCGTACACACTACCCTCCCCAGACCTTTGTTGTGCTCATATTATGAAATAACTTAGCTGTAATTTCTTTTGATAAATCAAATGATTATCCTTCATGTTGCAGAAATATTATGTCAAATATCCTGTATAATTGACGATAATGTCTATGTATGGTACTCGCATCCTTGCCATCTTAAGACATTTCCTTAAATACACATTTTGTAATACGGTCCTTTTAATAGATTCATTTAAATGTCTAATGTGTCCAGCATTTTTATTCACTTTTCAAGATTACATATCAATGGTCAATTCAATGTGGCTGCTGGAATCCAGGTGCCACAATTGGGTGTATAGATTTTATCTAGAAATGCTTATATTTGGTTGCTGCTTTCTAGCTCTGCCTAAAGAATGCATAATATGTGTTTGCCTTTTTACTTTGAATTGTGGGATAGTAATTTGTTGTAGTTGATAGCATCCTCTTGGTGTTGCCATAAGATGAAATTATCTCCAAGTTCTGTCGCCCTTCTCTCATTTTTTTCTCTATCTTCTGTGGTTGTGTTGTCTTGGTCGAGAAAATTAACTAAATCATAGCTTAGAGAATATTCCAGCTCTTGATCAGTGTATCTTGGAGGGTTTTAACTCGATATGTAAAGTTAGCCCATTGATAAAAAAATTGCTTCTTTGACGATCATGCATACATAAATACTATCTATGGTGTCAATCCGTGAAATTGTCACTTTGTCAGTTATTAGAGTTCATATTCATTAGATGTAAAAAAAAGACCTCTTATGTTAGGAGCTTAACTCTTAAACCTTTTATGATGAGGCAGGTTTGCTCTTATGATTGTGGACAGTGCTACTGCCCTTTATAGGACTGATTTCTCAGGGAGAGGAGAGAAATCTGCCAGGCAGATGCATCTTGCAAAGTTTCTTAGAAGCCTTCAGATGCATCTTTCAGCTGTTTCGGTTTCTACTACGCGAACGCATGGTATAGGCTGCGAATGCGTAAGAGGGAATGGCAGAGGTTTACAATCGCGAACAGACCCATACTTCCCTATATATCAAGGTGATGAAAATTGAAATTACAAAAAGTAAACAGGAAGACCAGTGAAAAATGATGATGGATAACAAAAACAAAGATAATTGAGTAGTATTTCTTCGTTTTTATTTTTCCAAAAGTTGCCACCACGGATCCATGTCTAAAATGTCCAGTTGCTGCATGAATTGTTATTCGAGCTGTGAAATCCATTTAAATACTGTCAACTTTTACACTATACTTCTTTTCTCAGCTAATGCAGTCTTTTTCTTTGTCGCTTAGGAAACTGCTTGGAACATGGGGCTTGAACTGGGAAAGATCAACATCAAGCGCTTTGCTGATGGATGGAATGAAGCATATGAGGACTAATATGAGCATGATACAGCCATTTGGACTAATATGAGCATGATACAGAAATTAGTATCAGGTAATTTCAGTACTTATCTATTTGTTTGAAGCCACTATCTTCACTATGTTAAGTAAAACGAGCTTGTGGTACTGGTAAACTGGCATTAACTCCTACTTATATAATAAAAAAGTGAACACATGAAAGAGAAATATATGCAAACTTCACCTAATCAAGTCTAATATGAATGTATTAACTTGCAACAGCTGAAAGAAATTGTGCAATTTTTCAAACTCCAAAAATGCTCCGTTGAGCATCCGGAACACACCCGAGGCCCCCGGGACCTCAACCAAACCAACGGACATATTCAATAATACCATACAAACTTGTACCAATCATTAAACCACTTAAAACAACACCGGAAATACGATTTAAGCTAAGATTCAAGCCCATGAATTTCAAATTATAACCAAACACACTTTCAATAAAAAACCTATCTAAACCTTGTCCGAATGACCTGAAATTTTGCACGCGCATCCAAAATGACATGAAGAAGCTACAGAAACTTTCGAAATTCCAAAGTGACTCTCGGATAAAAAATTCACTATCGGACCGGAACTTCAAAAATTCAAATTTTGGCATTTCAATTCTAAATGAGCTACGGACTTCCAAATTACATTTCGAACACGCTCCCAACCCCGAAATCACCTAACGGAGCTAACAGAACCATCAGATTTCCATTTTGAGGTCGTCTTTATACTGCTCTAAAAACGGACCATTTTTTAACTTTTAAGCTCTCATATAGGGAGTAAGTGTCCCAAAACACTCCGAATCTTAATACCGAACGTCCCGGCAAACCAAAATAGCAGAAATAAACTTACGGAAAGCTGTTAATGAGAGATCGGGGCGTAAATTCCAAAAACAACCGGCATGGTCGTTACAAATGCCTTGTGGCAACTTTAGGACAAATTAGTTTCTCTTTAGGACAGATGGTCCTTTTAATTTCCCTCGCCAATTTGTTCTGTAATATTGTGATTGTATCTACATTGATTCCAACACTGAATTATAAGGTGCAGGCCTAAAATACTGATGGAAAATTTCTTATTTTTACTGCAAAAAATATGGATTCTACCATATGATATGTGGTTTCCAAGAAGATCTTCTCTGTAATGATTCGTTGAAACTCTTTTAACTCATATATTGTAATCTTAACAGTTTCCGTAATTGGTGAGTGCTCAACTTTACATATCGGTGTTGTGTGATCTGGACTTTGATCTAGCAACATGATTTATTGAAAAGGCAAAGGCAAAAGGCGTATCTTTATTGTTTCCTGCTAATGCATCTAATTGGGACGCTTTTTTATTTTTATGTTGGTACTGTTGTGTATATTTTGGTACCATGCATTCCCTTTAATACCGATAAGTAAAACAGACTGTAAATAATTCGTTGTGATCGCCGATGAAATAAGTTGAGCTGTATGTTTTTTGTCATTGAACTGTAGTGATACCATCTGCATGTATACTGAATTTGATCTTAGTGATTCCTATGAATTTTAATATGGCTATTGACCATATGCTCTTTAAACCTTTCTGTAACAAATTTGGATGTCCAGAAAATTAAGTCAAAGCCCCTTATCTTTTCTTAGTTATAGGAATATTCATAATAAATGGCCTTCATTAGTAATAGAAGTTTGTGTTATGTTGACCTTTACTTCTTGCTTGAAATGGATTTGTTGATATTTACTGCCAGGGTTTGAAGCACTGAACTGGATTATTGGCATTGCAGTATGTATTACATGACTTTTACCTTGTATTATAGGATAAGATACATTTGACAGTTAGGCAAAAAGTAGCACAACTTGGTGAGCTTATGTTCCTTTTCCAGGTTGTGCATAAGCATTTATTACTTGAAGAAAGAAGACAGAAAGAAATAAATATCTTATTTCAATCAAGAATTGTGTTGTTACTGAAAGGCCTATTTCTTCACCAGAGTTCAGGATGACATAAATAGTGGTGTAAGGGCAAGGCCAATGTACCTGTTAAAAGGCTTTTTTGGCATTGCTATGTTGTTGTAATTATAGTCACTGTCTTAACTCTTTATGACTGATCCTTTTTCTTTGGCGTTTCAGATTGTTCCAGCATTTGAATTTCTTGATGGCTGGATGGGGTTATAAATTGGACGTGATGCTATCAAGTCTTTCGGCAAAGCTTTGGATACCACCAAAACTATCATATGGAATGGACCTATGGGAGTATTTGAGTTTGAAAAATTTGCTGCTGGAACAGAGCTATAAATCCAAGATCTAGTTTAGTTGCACCAATGAGGCAGCGTAAGAGGGAATGGCAGAGTTTTACAATCGCGAATAGACCCATACGATCGCGATGAAGGAATTTGGGCCCCTCCAAGTTTGGCCTATGAGATCGCGTGAGAGTGGGACGCAATTGCGAATAATAACGTGACCTGCAACAGCTGAAAGAAATTCTGCAATTTTTCAAACTCCAAAAATGCTCCGTTGAGCATCCGGAACACACCCGAGGCCCCAGGGACCTCAACCAAACCAACGAAAATATTCAATAACACCATACAAACTTGTACCAATCATTAAACCACTTAAAACAACACCGGAAATACGATTTAAGCTAAGATTCAAGCCCATGAATTTTAAATTATAACCAAACACACTTTCAATCAAAAACCTATCTAAACCTTGTCCGAATGACCTGAAATTTTGCACGCGCATCCAAAATGACATGAAGAAGCTACAACAACTTTCGAAATTCTAAACTGACTCTCGGATAAAAAATTCACTATCAGACCGGAACTTCAAAAATTCAAATTTCGGTATTTCAATTCTAAATGAGCTACGGACTTCCAAATTACATTTCGAAGACGCTCCCAACCCCGAAATCACCTAACGGAACTAACAGAACCATCAGATTTCCATTTTGAGGTCGTCTTTACACTGTTCTGAAAACGGACCATTTTTTAACTTTTAAGTTCTCATATAGGGACTAAGTGTCCCAAAACACTCCGAATCTTAATACCGAACGTCCCGGTAAACCAAAATAGCAGAAATAAACTTACGGAAAGCTGTTAATGAGAGATCGGGGCGTAAATTCCAAAAACAACCGGCATGGTCGTTACAAATGCCTTGTGGCAACTTTAGGACAAATTAGTTTCTCTTTAGGACAGATGGTCCTTTTAATTTTCCTCGCCAATTTATTCTGTAATATTGTGATTGTATCTACATTGATTCCAACACTGAATTATAAGGTGCAGGCCTAAAATACTGATGGAAAATTTCTTATTTTTACTGCAAAAAATATGGATTCTACCATATGATATGTGGTTTCCAAGAAGATCTTCTCTGTAATGACTCGGTGAAACTCTTTTAACTCATATATTGTAATCTTAACAGTTTCGTAATTGGTGAGTGCTCAACTTTACATATCGGTGTTGTGTGATCTGGACTTTGATCTAGCAACATGACTTATTGAAAAGGCAAAGGCAAAAGGCGTATCTTTATTGTTTCCTGCTGATGTAGTGATAGCAGACAAGTTTGCTGCTGCTGCCAACAGCAAGGTGAAACGGCTTTTTTGGCATTGCTATGTTGTTGTACTTATAGCCACTGTCTTAACTCTTTATGACTGATCCTTTTTCTTTGGCGTTTCAGATTGTTCCAGCATCTGAATTTCCTGATGGCTGGATGGGGTTATAAATTGGACGTGATGCTATCAATTCTTTCGGCAAAGCTTTGGATACCACCAAAACTATCATATGGAATGAACCTATGGGAGTATTTGAGTTTGAAAAATTTGCTGCTGGAACAGAGCTTTAAATTCAAGATCTAGTTTAGTTGCGCCAATGAGGCAATGTGCCAATAAGATTATTTTTGTCGTGTACTGTGCACTCCACTATATGCAGGGCATTTAAGATGTTCTTCACACATCAACCGGTGCTGGAAAAATACATGGAGTGCAAAAGAAAAGAAGAAACAGGAGTGATCATGAACAACAATACAACATCAATCAACAACAGTTCCCAGTAGCAATTCAACTCAAATTTCAAAGCCCATAAGAGTTTGAAAAAACCAAGCAGGCTCGATAGAACAGCCTCAAAAAGTTATCAAAACTCAGGAATGAAACAAAGGACTGAACTTTAACAATCATCTGATATACCTCTTTTTCGAAACCAAACAGACTCACAGCAAATGGACCAAGGAACTGAATTCAAATTGAAATCATGAAAAGTGATGAGCAGGCTCAATGAAATAGTGCTCTCTTATCCTTAGAATTTCCAAATCCCACAATAGTTTGAAAAAAACAAACAGGCTCGATAGAACAGTCTCAAAAATTTATCAAAACTCTGGAATGAAACAAAGAACTGAAAGATAGAGAGCCAAGCAGTGCCTATTATTTACACCCTATTCTCAAGTTCAATCAACGCATAACTCATCGCTAGCAAGTAGTAAGCTTTAGTGTATTAGCATATGATAGAAGAGAAGACAATGAATCCATCCTCAATCACACATAAACTGTCGACGTAGCTTAAACATAGACCATAAACTAAAACTGTTGAAGGTAAATCAACAGTATGCTTTTCCATTTAGAGCACACTTTCAGGTCGTTCTCAGCTACTGCCCCCTACACCTGAGTTAAACTTGTAACAAAACAGAATAACAGGATGACTACCACCACTAAACCAATCCACAAAACAGGATAACAACCATGTACTGAAAGCAATGTCTAAAAGACAGAAAACATCCACCTCAGATGAGAAGAGATCTGCTATGTATACTACTGCTACTGGTGTACAGCCTAACAGAAGGGCTGTTCGTCAACACATGACAAAAGTTGTTCAGGAAAACTCTCACATGAATCTATCTATACGGAAGAAAAATTCAGATTTTCTTTTTTTGTTAACACAATGAGAATGTCCAAAAGAAATGACAATATAAAACTTAGTAAACTGGAATTTCTCAATACCAACAAAAATATGAACTAATTAAAATATGTTGTTCATAACTAATGTCACTAATAAGCTAAGTAATTAGGCAGATCTTATATTATAGAACAGACACATTGGAAAACAAATTATGATGTCTTCTTTTTTTTAAATACTCTCTTGATCTTGTTTCCCGATCAAGGAAGTTAAAAAAAGGAGTTACAAAAATTTACCGTGAACTATCTCCACGCAGAGAAGTCAATCTATTTCATCGATAAGTAAATATATATTATTAAATATTAACACAAAAATTTGATAACACAAGTCTTTTAATTAAGTATAACAT